>OZ025870.1:62500-277500 GCA_964019415.1 Ianthella basta | reverse complement strand
ACATGACTGTCACGTGATATTGTATTGCTGTATGTGACAGACATGTGATAGTCATGTGACAGTCATGTGACACTCACAGTCTGTATCAGGTTTCACTGTCACCAAGTACTCCCCGGGTACAACATATTCCTCGGGATGTTTCACCAGCTTATCCAACAGAGCAGTTGAGGATGGATCATCCACTGGGGCTGGAGGAGGGTGGAGAGATACATACACGGCCTTCACTTTTAATTAGTGCTTAATGCTCCACGTGAATAGTTCACACAATGAAATCCGCACACATGCACACACTGAGAGAGATATGAATACATTTACACATACCGGCAATGGTGACCATGGCAACAGCCAGAACCAGCAAGCAGCTGAAAACTCTCATGTTAGCAGAATTGTGGCTCTCCGTGTCTTTATAACACCAATTCTCCCTCTTCAAGTCACTTTTGTCTGGTTTTTGTATGATAAAGATAATACTCCCAACAGCCTTCTTCTCCAAGCAGCAATCTTCTTCAAGTGCTTGTTATGGTCACTTGCAACTCAAAACTTTTATAGCACTCGCTGCAGACGAGGAGTGGTTGACAGAGGCACTGGACCAGGAGGTGAGATGGCAGACAACTCACTCACTCCAATCGACAACCTTTCCTCCAGTTCCATTTGGCCGCTTGTGATGTTAGTAACACCCATCAGTGCAGAGAGGGAGAACTGTACACGTACAGCAGATGTGAAGTTAATGACATTACCAGAGGTATAGATAATTGATGTACACACACGCACACGTACATTGGTAATACAACATTGTAGAACATACATGGCTGCATGTATGACAAACACAGTATGCTAGCTATACTATATGGGCATACATGCACGTGTGTGTGTGTGTGTGTGTGTGTGTGTGTGTGTGTGTGTGTGTGTGTGTGTGTGTGTGTGTGTGTGTGTGTGTGTGTGTGTGTGTGTGTGTGTGTGTGTGTGTGTGTGTGTGTGTGCACGTGTGTGTGTGTATGTGTGTGTGTGTGTGTGTGTGTGTGTGTGTGTGTGTGTGTGTGTGCACGAGTGTGTGTGTGTGTGTGTGTGTGTGTGTGCGTGTGTGTGTGTGTGTGTGCGTGTTGTTGTATCATTTCATGTTTATGCATTTGTGTGTGTGTGTGTGTGTGTGTGTGTGTGTGTGTGTGTGTGTGTGTGTGTGTGTGTGTGTGTGCGTGTGAGTGTGTGTGTGTGTGTCTGTCTGTCTCTGCATGTGTGTTGTTGTATCATTTCATGTTTATGCATTTGTGTGTGTGTGTGTGTGTGTGTGTATGTGCTTGTGTGTGTGTGTGTGTGTGTGTGTGTGTGTGTGAGTGTGTGTGTGTGTGTGTGTGTGTGTGCGTGTTGTTGTATCATTTCATGTTTATGCATTGTGTGTGTGTGTGTGTGTGTGTGTGTGTGTGTGTGTGTGTGTGCGTGTGAGTGTGTGTGTGTGTGTGTGTGTGTTGTTGTATCATTTCATGTTTATGCATTTGTGTGTGTGTGTGTGTGTGTGTGTGTGTGTGTGTGTGTGTGTGTGTGTGTGTGTGTGTGTGTGTGTGTGTGTGTGTGTGTGTGTGTAATTGCCTGCAACAGAGCAGTGCAGCATGAAGCCATTAAATTACATTGCAATTACCAGTTAAATTAGGGGTAAACACAACAATAGGGTTTCCCTCCGCATTGTGGTCCAGCCCACATCCTACAACACATGCAATGTGTTCAAAGGAACTGAAGCCACACAAGTTGAGAGAAAGACATTAGCAGCTGGTATTATAAGGATAGCATACATACATATGGGACCACCTCCTTCTTATGGTCATGTGTTCACTTAAGGATTGGTGTTGCTCTCTGACACCCTACCTTGCAAGGTGATGAATCCAAACACCAGTATGCACTGTCACAAAGACCTAACGTGTCAAAGCATTCTTAAAGTTGTTCGAGTTGTTCGAGTTATCTGTCATGAGCTGTGCTATGTGGTTAGGTGGGAGGTGTTCAGCTTTGGTCCCTCAACTTCCCTTGGCAGGCATCATTGTCATCCATCGCGTTGCCATAGCAATACATACAAGTGCACAGTTGTCATGGATACACAAAGGTACACTCATACCTACTACTGTTAGGAAATGACTTAATTGAATACACTCAAGCGACAGGGGGAATTAACCACAGGCTGGTGAATCCTTTGAGCTAGCTTTAGATCAATGGTTGAATGTTACACAATTAATTATCAATACAACCCAGATTCAATTAGTCTGGTCTGCTAGACCCTACTTCCTATTATTGCGTGGGGGTGGGGTTAACTTCTGCCCCCATTTGGTAATAAGAAGCTGCACCCAATGCACCAAGCTAAGTTCCCCATATGCTCAAGTGTGCATGTGATATGAATGCGGTTAAAGAATCACGCATCAGTGTTTTAGAACAAGATACAGTGGAACCTGACTAAGATGGTCACTGAGTTAGGCAGCCTCCTCTCTAAAACAGCCAGCCTCCCTGGGCCCAAATAACACTAAAGCATTGCAGTCTACCTCTGTAGAGCAGTCACCTAAGTCCTCTCTATAAAATTACACCTTACATACGTATACCAGGCCCACAGGTGACTGACTTACGTAGACAGGTTCCACTGTAGCATTGTCACACTCCTGATGTCACTCAGTTGCCATGGCAACACGATACACATGAAGATGTATCCCAGTTCACATATAAATCAATCTTGAAAAACTAAACATAACTAGCATAAAATGTATGTGAAGTGTTGAGCAGCTTATTGCACTTCTTGTAATGTCAAGAAACAGCTGACACAACCTACTGATATAGATCACCTCCACTCTCCTCTGACATGTGATTATGTACAACTGTTTGTGCTCAAAAGACTGAATGGGATAGTTCTTCTAAAGTTTTATGACTAAAAGTGTCACACACTATGGGGGGGGGGGGGGGGGGGAATTCCCCTGGGCTGTTTCCATGGCAATCAGTTGTAGTCGTGGGACTCTGTTCCTCCGTGTCCAAACCCTTTTGGCCCAAAAGTTGCTGAGTAGCATGGTATGTTGCAGTATGGCTTCCCTTGATGCTGTAGGATGCAGGTACAAACAATACTAATGAATGTACAGCAGACATACAGTGGGAAACATTTTATATAGGATCCCTGAAATAAGGATACCTCTCTAATGAGGACAGTGCCTACTGTCCCCAGCTACATAGAGATGTGTATAAAACTACCTCTGAAATAAGAACACCTCTCTAATGAGGACAGTGTCTACTGTCCCAGCTACATAGAGATGTGTACAAATCTACCTCTGAAATAAGGGCATCTCTCTAATGAGGACAGTGCCTACTGTCCCAGCTACATAGAGATGTGTATAAAACTACCTCTGAAATAAGGACACCTCTCTAATGAGGACAGTGCCTACTATCCCAGCTACATAGAGATGTGTACATAACTACCTCTGAAATAAGGACACCTCTCTAATGAGGACAGTGCCTACTGTCCCAGCTACATAGAGATGTGTACTAGCTACCTCTGAAATAAGGACACTTCTCTAATGAGGACAGTGCCTACTGTCCCAGCTACATAGAGATGTGTACAAAACTACCTCTGAAATAAGGACACCTCTCTAATGAGGACAGTGCCTACTGTCCCAGCTACATAGAGATGCATACAAATCTACCTCTGAAATAAGGACACCTCTCTAATGAGGCCTAAATGCCATTTTGCAACCCTAAGTGGTGAACCATTTTTCATATCACCAGACTTGTGGTGAATGCTTAGCAACCAATTAGCTTCTACCATGACAACAGAGCTAATGCTTGGCAACCAGAGTACGTTTCCAGGGATGGGTAGTAACAGAACAAATTGGCATTGCTTTGTTATATGATCTGTTATCATACTGGGGCAACCGTTGCCAAGGATACAGGCCTCAGTGGTGCATGCTCACTGGTCATATCTATGGCAATGAACCAAAGACCTAGGAAAGACAGCCCTTGATGTCAGGGAGTTTCGGCAACAAAGAATATATCAACCCTTTGTGACAAAGCTGACATACACATACTTTAGTTCACACTGTAAACATTACACATGAAGCTATGAAATTACCGTGGCAACACATCCATACATTGTTGCCATGGTGATAACAGCATGGTTACATCACATTATCATTAAACACACTGAGACTGTGTATTTTCAATTTGCCCCACAAGCATGCAGGTAGCCACATGCTCCACACAGATGTGGTTTTAGGGTTTCTAGAAATGATTGACTATGCTCTCTCACAGAATTGGTGAGGTGTAGATCGCACGTGCTTCAAGGGTAGATCAAATCAAATGATCATCAACGTTTCCAATACCAGTACACATGTGATAGAGTGAGTGAATGCACGAGTCAATCTAGAAACCCTAAAACCACCCTAAGGGCACGACCTGCCTACTCCATTGTGATAGACCATTTGGATACCAACACACACCAGAATGCTAGCAATGTAGACCTAAGCCATACCCGACCATCCTAAACGGATGATGGGCGGACTCCACCCCTCCACGCAATGCTATCTGCCTATGGCACAATACAACTCAATCATCACGATACTAACACAATTACATACAAACAAGTAAGCATAAGGCCATGAAATGGGGTTTTATTGAGGGAAAAGGCACCAGCAGAACTAATTGTAACTGGGTGTTTTGGCTATGAATGCCTTCTTCAACGGTAGAGCCACCGTAGTTTGAAGAAGGCCTTACGGCCAAAACGTCCAGTTACAATCTGTTCTGTTGCAGCAATCAATTGGTTCACTAGAAGTCCACTTCATGATCATCTCATACATACACGTGCACACACACACACACACGCACGCACGCACACACATACCTCAGCATGTCCTCCAGGTGTCAGTCTCTTGCCACATTTAGCACACTTCAGGCACAACTTGTGCCAGTCTTTGCCGAGAGATGACACCTTCTCGGCTACGGAGAAAACGAAAATACAACAACAGATCACTCTACACAACGCGTCATTTGATCTATGTCGTCAACTATGGTCAAACAGGTGCGACCGCGATGATACGAATTATGGTTTTCCTCGTCATTCTAAAGATGCTTAAAGCCCATGTCTTTCCAACCCCCACTCCATCTAGGCCTGGACACTCACCGAAGTATACTTCTTTGCCACAGGTTGGACACTTCGGCATTCTCTTCTTGCTGACTACAAAAAGGATGCCTTAAGGATGGACAACGCGCTTCCTCTTTGGTACCGCCCACGTAAAGGTACCAATGAATATCGTTTTATCCATTTGTGACGTCAAGGCGTATTTACAAATCAGTTGCTAGGCAATATGTAATTTAATTATTATCATAACATGCCATATGTAAATTGTATTCATAGTACTGTTGCTGGGCAACAACCGGGGTACCGGATATTTCGTGAGCAGGACGACTTTATCATAGATAAAACGAGGCTCTAACCGCCGTGGCGCATACTTGTCCAGGAGCTACAGGTTGCCCGGCTACGTGGACGAGTTAGCTGTGCTGAAGCCTCAAGACCAGGCTATATACCTCCGTGCTGCCGTTTAAATGTTGATGGGCGCCTTCTGACGAAGTAAACGGCACAAGTTGTGTGAATTGAGGGGATTTATCACTCTGCGGTTGTGAGAACACTCTGATTGTCAAGATTACCTCTTCTGCCTGCAGCTGGGATACCACTAGCCTGTGTTAGTCCTCCATCTTTCCCGCCCGAAGCTGGGCCACTCGCTGACCCCTGCCTATCATTTGTGTGCTCATTTCAAACTTTCAAATATACTGTTGATACTGCTTACAGATTTTCCTCCCCCTCCCCCCCACTAACCCTTCCATTGACACCACATCCGCCACTTGCATGTATCTAGCATATCTACTTACCTCCTGTGGCTAGCTGGTATGTGGTTGTGTAAAGCACTAGGTGAGGGGCATTGGAACCAGAGGCAAATCTTGGAACATCAATTTTGTAATTTTTCTCCTGTCATAATTTAGTGCTGTTGCAAAGTGATTTTGATCACAGATAGATAATCACGGGGATATTGGACCAAACTAGCGTACTACACCAGTGTTGGTGTCTTTGCTGAGCTGGAGGGCCAAAGCCCTATTGAGTGGCAACCAGTGACCGACTTCCCCTAGTCATATGACAGAGTATGGAGAGTTGAAGTTTATGGAATACGTAACTGCTACGGACGGAAGTTTCTCCCCAATTGGTGTAATATCTGGAGGTTCACTTTATATTAAACCAGCCCGGCCTGTTCATTGCAGTTGCTTACTGCGAGGAACTGGCCTTCCCCATTTGAGTAGATGTCCATTCCTTGTGTTTTCTGTTCTGTGTCATTTTGATCCGTGTTTTGTTTTGTCAGGAATATCTGTCAGTTGACGATGCATAATCTGTGAGTGTAAGGATGGGTTGGATATGAAATTTACTCACATTTATGCTTTGTTGGTGTTTGTGTAGGATTGGATCATCTCGTCATGCACAAGCGCGACAAGCAAACACGTGAGTGTGTGTTGTCAGGGTATAGCAGTTTGTGTGTGCCCCATACAGTGGAATCTCCTTCTAAAGGACACCTGAATTTAGGACACCTCTCTCTAATGAGTACAGTGCCTGCTGTCCCAGCTACATAGAGATGTGTACAGAACTACCTCTGAAATAAGGACACCTCTCTAATGAGGACAGTGTCTACTGTTCCAGCTACATAGAGATGTGTACAAAACTACCTCTGAAATATGGACACCTCTCTAATGAGGACAGTTTCTACTGTCCCAGCTACATAGAGATGTGTACAAAACTACCTCTGAAAAATGGACACCTCTCTAATGATGACATCTGGGTCTCTCTTACTCATCTTCCAAGTTGTCCAGAATAGAGGGGTGCCACTGAATACCATTACTTCCCTTTACCACTCCACCTGTCAACCCCCTCCTATCCCCTCCCCTCTCCTCCCCTCCCCGTAGATTCTACCCCCCACATATCAGATGAGGAGGATGATGTTCAGACCAAACCACATCAAACTTTTGTGATCATGAAATGGTGTGTGTGCGTGTGGGTGTGTGTATGCGTGCATGTGTGTGTGCATGTTAGCAGACGTGGGTGGGTGCGAACGTACTTTGTTAAGCTCCTTTATTTTGTTGGCCAATGCTGTGATGGAGAATGTCTTCTTGCATTGTCAATGAATTAATAAAAAAAAAGTTGATTCATGAAAAGTTTCATGTGATCTTCTATGGGTGTACATTCATACATGGTCTCACTTCCAGCCCTGATTTCTTCGCGAGCATAATAGAGGCTGTCCTTAAAGTTACTGACAGCCCATGTATGCATTGCACTAATTGAACCACTATACTATACTATTCAAACTCTCCATGTTAGTCAGTGCCCTGCCGACCAACTGGAGCCATTCAGAGTGTCCTTCAGTGTCTGCCTGCATTACTGAAGGACCAATGATGGCAATGATGGCAATTTGTATTACGTGACAGGGAACACACTGCATTGAGTCACATGACATTGTGTGTAATGTCACTGTGAATAGACCATTGGTTGCTATGGCAACCCTTACAAAAGTATGACAAGGAATGTGTACAATGTTTTTGAACAAGTGCACAGTTTGGCCTTCGCACGTGTGTGTGTGTGCATTTGTACATGGAGTGGGTGAAGGTCAGAATGAGCACCAGAAAAGATATTCCTGTGGTACATTCTTGTACATGCGTTAGCCTGTCTGGAAGCATTAATTCCTATGTAATGTCTGGTCACTTGTTATACGGTTGCCATGGTGCTGTGAAGAGACCATCTGCTGTTAGTACAAAATCATTTGATTCTTTGTCTTGTGGCATTCCTTCACATGTGCACATGGGTCTATAGATATGAAAAGAGCCATTCGTTGCTCTGGGTGGGGTGTTGCCTGTGACCACTGGCGGTTGCTAAGCAGTTCAAACAGGGCCCACTGCTATTTGAACTGTCCTTTTCCTAGTCACTTGTACTAGTAACTTCATGGTTTCCTGACTTGTCTATTGTTAGCACTATGCTGTCGACGATCACAATCATTGCCTCTTTGCCATGTTTGAATGGCACAGAACCTCTTGATAACAAGAAGAATCTTTCAGCATGATTTCAAAATAGTGCTATGTTTAGTTTATTCTTCGAAGCGAGGAGAGAGGTTTAACTGAGTTTCCAAGGAACACATAAAAGGGGACAGAACAGGAAATAATGGGTCAGTGGTGAGTTACTATATTGACACATGTCTCGCTAAAATTTCCAAAGGGGTAGGACGACATTATATGCAGCTAAAGGGCCCCCACTAAATGCACCCCCCAAAAATCCCTCTACTCCGCTACAGACCACCAATATCAAGCAGGTGAAGTAATAGTATTTTATTTAAAGCATGAACACTATGTTACAGTAGGTACATAGTCTGTACTGTAGTATACTAATACGTACAGTATAAAATTTTGCTCTAATCCCATGTGTTATGCTGGTGATTGCAGTATTGGAATGTATGGTTCTTGCATGCTGTCCGTCAACGCAGCAAGGTCACGGGGTCAACCGTCTTATAATCATGATGAGACAGAATGGTGTTAACAGCAAACTGGGACTGAAACCCCCAAATAATTATCAGGTGTGTAGCTTGATTGTTGCTAGGAGCGTCCTTACTCCATGGGCAGCCCATGCAGGCAGGGTGCACGGGGACCATTCAAGTTGGGTAAGCTGAACCCACACATGGACTGTGGCCATACAGCTTGCGAACAAAGCAGCTTCCTCTCCTTCCTTGTCCCCTGGTACAGAATGATTTAGGAGTTCCTCTCAGTGCAGTTTATTCTTCCTGCTTCCTCTTTCTTCCCTGTCGCAAAGCATGGCCAGAGTGCCTCTTCCTGCACTACCTTGCTTCCGTCTTCCTCTGAGCCAATTGACTGCCTGACCTGTCATCCATTCATTGTCTTGTAAAGCCATAAACTTGTTCTTTACTGCATAGAACAGGGGACTGGAGTTGTGCTGCCTAACGCCTTGACGGTATAGTGTGGATGAATGTTGAAAAGAGTTATTCACTGGATATTATGCCAACCAGCCTTCAGTTCTACACCAGTATTGGTGTCGCGAGGAAGCTGAGAAGTGGAGCGCTATTGATGGCAACCTGCGATTGCCTTCTGCCAGTGTATACATGTGTTTGACTGTCTCATGCATTCCAATTTGATGTCGACGGTTGCCATGGTGCTGTGAGGCCGCTGCCATGTTGCTAACTCGATAATGGGGCACCTGCGCATATCAGCCAGTTATCCCCCTCCCATGTCTCTTGTGGTTGGTTGCTAGGCAATTGTTAGTGTTCTTATGGCATGGTGTGACCCCGGGGCAGGTATCAAGGGGTGGGATGCTGTGTGACTGAATAACTATCAATTCAACATTTTGTTGCTCAGCTACGTACGTACAAGCCACACAACTAACTACCTCAGTTCCACTACTTAGTTCCAAAGGACAGAATGGATGATGCCTATTGGCTGTAGCTATGGCTCAGCTTCTAAAGGGCCAGCTGTAGATTCGAAATTCGCTGCATGTGGTTGTTGTCTGGTTCGCTTATTGGTCCCCCCCCCCCTTTCATAATCACCTGTAATTCCCAAGTTGTCTTTCATTGCATCATCATGGTACACGGAGCATTGCCATTAGCAGACTAGCTCACTTCAACTGTCATCTTCATCAATCTTCCCAAACACAAGACATTTTGTGACAGCAAAGGTGGATTTCTGAGCCAATTGTACTGCTTCGGTTGCTAGCAGCACAGGAGGTACGTATTGACCTGGAGGTGAATGTGTGGCAGTTACTTGCATTGTCCTTTTGTTGGTAATTCAAAAGGCTTTTTGTACACTTTGGTCACTGATTTCTTCTCTGTGGAACCCTACAAGCCAAAATCGATTTGCTTGGACTCCTTAGCCTTTGTAGCACGAAGTTCAGCAGTGCTGTTCAGTGTACTGTGCAGCTAATCCTTTCCTTGGGCACTGAATGGAGCAATCAGTCTGTTGTGTGCGCTAGCAGGCTATTAATGTTACCGTAACAGCGTATGTTGTGAACACACATGTAACAAAGTGGGTGTACGTGTGTGTGTGTGTGTGTGTGTGTGTGTGTGTGTGTGTTGTGTGTGTGTGTGTGTGTGTGTGTGTGTGTGTGTGTGTGTGTGTTGTGTGTGTGTGTGTGTGTGAAGGAATGCATTACAGTGCATGTTTATGTCATACATATGTACAGTACATGTGAGTATAGAATGCCTGCCAGCATTCCTGTGCACTGTCCATGGTTGCCATGGTGCTGAAAACAGAATTGTCCGTCATTATTTGTTAACTGAACTCATTAGTTTGTGCCTTCCAATTATGTGTGCTTTCACAGTTTGTTGTGGTTGGTTGCTAAGAGGTTGCTAGTTTGAGGTGGCGTGTCTCTGCCAGTTGCCAAGCGATTCACATGTCCAGTACTGCTGGAACCTCCCCATTTTCCAAACTAGGTGTTGGTGATTGTGTACATAGGGAGCTAGTGTAAACCGAACCCGCATATGTATGCAGCACAGCAGGCGTGTTTCTCCCAGCAGCCCACGCTGCCTTCTCCTCTCAGCTATCCTATCGTTTCCTCTTCCTCCCCCGTCCTGCTGTACAGCAGATTGCACTCCTTTGTTACCTTCCTTCTCCTGTCCTCTCTTGTCATGCACCAGGGTGGAGTTATCAATGATTTGATATACATTTCTCCCACTGTAAGCAGTTGACAAAGGCCCCCAGGTCGAAACTTCCTGCTCCCCCATCGATTATTAAAGCTGCAGTACTGCTCATCATTTTCATGATCCAAGGTGGAGTGAGTTTGAAACTGGTCATTCAGCTGATGAAGACCCCCTAGGTCAAAATGGGCACCCTTCCTAATGCATTTCACTTAGCCGATCTTTCCCCACTCATCCATGACACAACAGTGGGCCTCCACAGCATCATAGACTGTGTTTCTACCATCACTTCATAGTCTTTTTTGACTTGTCTACTCCCAGCAGAGTACACTCTCTCTCTCCGTCTTTTCTCTTGTCCCCACTCCTCTCCTATCCTGTCATACTGCTCAATTGCAGTGCTTCTCTCACTATGCTACTTACCTTACCTTCTAATCACATAGGCGTAGGAACGGGGGGGGGGGGGGGGGGAGGGGGAGGGGGGCTTATGCCCCCCCCTGAAACAATTGTAGCTAACTAATATGAAAAAAGGCCAAAAAGTGTTGTGCAGCTTTCAGCATCAATGCTTCAATGTTTAATATTCAATAATATGATTTTTGCTTTTTGTACTTACAATCAAAACTGAAAGCAGCAAGCTAGTTCTTGAACATCCTTTCATTCCATCGTGAGCAGCCATTTTCTCAATCTATTGCACAACTCTGCATGCATCATAACAGTCAGCGGGAATTGCTCTAGACGTCTTGTTCTAATAGCAAGGATGAAGCGACAAGTCGATTCGGTCAGCTGCTGGTCTTGATCTACTGTACATCTGCAAAGTGAGTCAATACGGAGGGTTTGGATGGTGCCTGCAAAAAGCAGTCTACGTCTCGCAGCGCCAAATATTCTCCTTCATCACTGTCCCAACAAACGGCCTCTTTAGAGTCTTCACAGTCGCCAGTTACAACATTTGAGTAAGTTACCACTGTCACAACTATTGCAGACATGTTACTAAAGGTGCCAGTGGCAAACAAGTAGCTCTGTGAATTGACAAATTTGTAAGACTCCATTTCACTATTCCAATTAGCTACTACAGCAACTTCTGAACGTAGTTTTCTGCCCTTCGTCGTGTCAAGACCTATGTCCGGTCTACAATGACAAAAGAAAGACTTAATGTACTGTGGCTGCACACACACAAAGACCTACGTAACTGCAGAACTGGATCTTGTAAAAATTGCAAAACTTTTATTTTCACTAATTCACATAGGCAGGGTTCTTGGATCACTAAATTTTGTTTAATACACATTTGTATACATGTAGATATTATACATGTATAATGTTGTTTAGAGGCTTAGTAGCAATTCCAAGTACATAGTCATGTATATGTGCTTAAAGGTTTAGTGACAATACATAACACATGAGTGCATGTGCAAGCCTTCTTTATCACTCGCCCTCCACTCCACAATTTCTTCCTACGCCTCACCTTGTACATATCACCGACTGTAGTTTCACTGTTTACCACAAGGAGTTGTCAGTGATACTGTGATGTGCTGATCCCATTTGTGTAAAGGCATGTGAGATGCGGAGCCTGGAGGAGAGGCGAAGATCAAAGTGCAAGGCTTTAAATCGAGATGCTTGCAAAAGCTACATAGATGGAGTGACCATGGTGGACAGTGTGAGAAGTCTGGACTTCAGGTTGAGAGTGGGAAAGGTGCCAGTGGGTATTGAGCGCGGAGAAGAAGCTGGCAGAGTGGTCGAAGAAGATGGATGTAATGACGTATGTATGACAAACTGGTAAAGATGATTGAGAAGGAAAGGATAATAAGCATAAGCACAGCAAGGCCCGATGGAAGGAGCTGCGTTCGAAGACCTTAAAGGCAATCTGTCGAAACAAGTCATGATTGGCGTCGTTACTGTCCGTAGACCTTTGAAACGACTTAGGTAAAGATGGTGCTTGTGGAGAATGTGCCAGAAACGTGACCAAGGGGAAGACAGAGGAGATGGACTAATAATCTTAAAATGATTTGAACAGTTAATTAACTGTATACTTAATGCCTAACATAAAGGGTGGTCTGCGTGTATGACAGCTGTCCATAGTGGTGGGACACAGTGAACAGTCTCCTGAGGCCTAGCACTGGTCAAGCCTGCCACTGCAGGGAGCAAGCAGTGGCCGTGGACCCCAGCACTGATGCTGCGCTACAATGCTACGGACACCTGCTGGAGAAGGAAGGCCGTGGACCTGACCTCCGGTGTGACTGCGCAGACCCGCCTGCCAATTTCTGCAAGCAGGTCGAAGCCTTCAGTGCCAATGACCCCATAGATACAGATACCAGGATTGGAAGCTCCACAATTTATATTGTTTATATAGCGTTACCACAATATAAATATTTAGTACTGCTGATTCATGCGTGTTGTAAACTGTGATGGGCTACTTAGCAGTAATACCTTCTTTTTCTCTGGAATAATCCTTCAGCGCAAACAGAATCCTATCGATAGCTCCTCTAAAGGACCACCTTCTGCCTATTAAGGCGCTAGCAGTATCCAAGTATCCACCTTCTGCCTGTTAACCTGCTACAGACAACCTCTCGCGAGCGATTGTGTACACACATTCTTGACGAACACAGAAGTAGAGACGGTAAGGAGGATTAGTCTGCCTATAGTGTCATGCCATACGTGATATTAACTAGCCAAATGCACAGGATTAAGCTATTTATTGGGCCAAACTCTACTATACGGCTTTGAAAGCTTTAACTTTGTGAACAAGAGGCACAAATTTTTGCAGTGGAGTCATGATGTCATTGACTCCATGAATATGATTTATTACAATGAATCTCATTATATGATTGTGGAGCGGGGCTTTGCGTATCTACGGAGGTTCAATGAGTCGATCAGCAAGCAGACAGTGGATCAACACAGGACATTCTCTGTGTGCCCGTGGGATAAGGGTATCACAAAGCACACACAATTGGCATAAAAGCAGGAGTTGCTTGCAGACAGACTGTCATCATAAACCTGGATCATGGGAAAGAGACAATGTAAAGGAAGGAGAAGTATCACAAGAATTGGACCTCATCCAAAACGTACAAGCAAGTTAAGCAAGATAGATAATGATTACTAATGGGCCCTTACACATTTTTACATTTAGACGGGAAAGAGACAATGTAAAGGAAAAGGAAGGAGAAATATCACAAGAATTGGACCTCGTCCAAAACATACAAGCAAGTTAAGCAAGATAGATAAAGACTGCTAATGGGCCCTTACACAAGCAAGATACGTATGTCCAGTAAAAGCCTTTCTGATGCTGCTGGAGAAAGTATGGGTTCGATCTCCATAGCCAACTCGTTGTCGATAGCATTCCAGGCAAAGCAGAGCTTGTCTTGCCTGAAAGAGTGAAAGGCAGACCAGACTTTCGGCCGGTTAACAACTCCAGACTTAGAAGATCTTCTTAAAATATTATGAGTGCCATCTATGATGTCGTCGACTGACTTGAGAATCTTGTCGCAGAAGCTAGCTTTGCTGCTGATGGCGGCAGTGAGCAACTTTCCCACTGCCTTTATTCGTAAGTGTCTTGCAGTGCTGGCCTGGAAGAGCTTGTCCATAATAACTGCTTGTATGGACTTCAGGAACAGCATGAAAACGTGGAGAATTGCATCGTTAGAGCTGACAGTGGTCACAGGAACCAGCGGTCGCAGGAACTGCTTCTCCACCAAACTTCACCATTTTCGCAATATGCAACTCTCACCTACTCATTTTTTGGTATGGATAAATGTATGTGCGGAATGATCACGAAAATGGCTTCTATCGAGCAACTGACCATAGCAAGTAGACAGATTGTAACTGGACACTTCATCCAGGAAGGCCTTCTTCAGCAGCAGAACTGGGAAATGTGAACATGGTGGATATGTGTAAACTGTAAGATACAGTTAATATGATTGACTACAATGGCGTTTGTCAGTTGTTGTGTGTAGTGTGGTTGCTATGACACCACCAATGATGTCACTTTGGGTGTCAAACTCGTCCAGATCAAGTACTCACAAGGTTGGTGATGAGTACGAAATTCACTAGGGAGAGAGGGGCAAAATTCACCCAGGGGGCAAAATTGAGCCTCCTAGGGTGGGGCAAGTATGGAAACTAACGGATTTAACATATGTACGTATGTACCTGAGGGATTTTGGAAAGACCCCTAAATTCCCCCGGTGGGCCAGAGGGCCAACTAGCTTTCGATGGCCACAGCTTGACTGTTGTACTGTGGATTGGGCGGAAGTGTGTGTGCTCCATGTGTGAGTACTGAACACTTGTCAAGCTGAAACAGCACCAGGACAGATGTGTTGAAGCAGACTAACATGTCCTCACAATCCTGTAGGGGCTCCTTGCAATGTCGGTGAAGGGGAACTGATTGTAAAGAGTCACTGAACGTAATCATAGCTGCTGGAATCATAGTGACCTATATTCAGGACATTTTACTCAAAGCGTCTTTCTCAACTGGTGTGAAGAAATGACTGCAAGCTCCATTGCATGCTCAAGGATCTTAACTGCTGTAGCATGAAATGTTTGAATGACATCATCATCAGTGCCACATCTGCTAGCTCCACCAACTACTGGCCGGCTCTGACGTACAGTATGCAAAGCAGTGGGCCTGTTTGAAAAACTCTGGATTAGAATGTGTGCCTTTCAACTGTTTATTTAATTACTGCAAAAAACGAATGGTACATGTATGTACGTACTGGTAGGGAGTATCGGAAATAAATTCATGCTTATAATCCATTGCCATGGCAACGTCTTGTATGGTGACAGGTACTAGGTTATGTATGTAGATGTTTGCAAATGCACAGTGGAAGCATTTCTTGACTGCCTCCCTGTGTGATTTCTGTCTCTCTCTCTTAACTCTGTACTGACTCCTCTCCTTCTACAGTACCTCCACTAGTTCCTTCTTCTCTTCCTTCCATTCAGGCTTGATGAGAATTACACTTATGAGGATGGTGTGTGTCTCCCTCGCTGCCTGATCTACGAGCACTACTCGGACCACTGTCAGAGAGACGGTGCTGTTCCCATCAATGCAGCCAGCTTTGGAAAAGTGTGTGTGTGTGTGTGTGTGTGTGTGTGTGTGTGTGTGTGTGTGTGTGTGTGTGTGTGTGTGTGTGTGTGTGTGTGTGTGTGTGTGTGTGTGTGTGTGTGTGTGTGTGTGTGTGTGTGTGTGTGTGTGTGTGTGTGTGTGTGTGTGTGTGTGTGTGTGTGTGTGTGTGTGCATCCACAGCCACCTCAATTGTCTGACTGTCAGTGTTTCTTTTCAACTTCTGTAGCTGGTCCATCAGCAGTTCTCAAAGATCACTACTCGCAGACTAGGCACCAGGGGACAGTCTAAGTTAGTCATCATTCCTCACTATAGCACATGGCAACCTCACTCACGCACACACACACACACACACACACACACACACACACACACACACACACACACACACACACACACACACACACACACACACACACACACACCGCTCTCCTTCTCCCTCCACAAGGTATCACTACTTTGGACTTGGCATCAAGCGCAGCTCACCTTATTATGACGAGAGCTACCACACGAAACCTAACACAGGGTAGGTGGGACACACACACACACAACGATTGCACAGCAACAGGTGTTCATATGCATACCTCCCCCTCCCCTCCCCCTCCTCTTCCCTCCCCTCCCCTCCCTCTCCTTGTATGCAGTGGCAAGAAGGAGGGCGGTGGAAGATTTGTGAGTTTGTGGTATCTTCTTACTGTATGTTGACACGACTCACCCACGTGTGTTCCTTCTCACGTGTGTTTGTGTGTAAGGTCTTGTACTTTCACACATTACATCTGACCTCAGCTCACATCAGCTTATCATTATACCTCAACACACACCCTCATTTCCCCTCCCCTCCCCCTTCCCTCCCCCTCTCTCTCCCCTCCCCCTCCCCTCCCCTCCCCTCCCCTCCCCCTCCCCTCTCCCCTCTCCCCTCCCCCTACCCCTCCCTCTCCCTTCTCCTCCCCCTCCCCCTTCCCCTCCCTTCCCTCTCCCCTCTCCCTTCCCCTCCCCCTTGCAGTCCCACCGTCACTACAAGAATAGGGAGAAAGCCAAGTATGTGCTTCCTTGCTTCCCCAGCCTGCAGGAGGTGAAGGATAAGAGCAACCCAGACCTCACATTGGAAAAGGTGAACATCTCACAGCACACCATCTCACAGCACACCACCTCACAACACACCACCTCACAGCACACCACCTCACAGCACACCACCTCACAGCACACCACCTCACAGCACACCACCTCACAACACACCACCTCACAGCACACCACCTCACAGCACACCACCTCACAGCACACCACCTCACAGCACACCACCTCACAGCACACCACCTCGCAACACACCACCTCACAGCACACCACCTCACAGCACACCACCTCGCAACACACCACCTCACAGCACACCACCTCACAGCACACCACCTCACAGTACACCACCTCACAGCACACCACCTCACAGCACACTGCACAGTGTTGTACATGGCGTGTGCTTTGGTGACATACATAATATAGTCTACATTTATGTGTGTATGTGTATGTGTAAGTTAGTGTTACCTCTATGCGTACACCTTATTGCACTCTGGAACTAGCTCCTTGGTCTACTGTTATCACACACTATCTATGATGTGTGGGATTGTCACTTGCAACAGTAGCCCTTTTGCAAAGTGTAGTCCTCTAGCGAAGTGACAGTTGTGGAACTTTACTGATGTGACATCAGTGTCAGCCGATCTCACCCCCCCCTCCACCACCTAGTACATTGACTGTAATTTTGCCATCTCCAACTATGTGTACCTGCGGTCTGACCTCAGCTCACACGTGTACCTGTGGTGGTTACCTGGATAGGCAACGTGAGAGAGTATATGTTCACCATTGTCACCTAGGAGCAACGCATAGCGCTGTGCACACATCACTGTACCTGGTGGTATCCTAGGTAACGATATACATACCTAACGCAGTTCCCAGCAAATCCCATGGGTGGTGGGGTTACCTAGGATACAAACATGAGTCACACAACCAATGAAATAGCTGTGTCCACGATCTCCTAGGTAACATGCTCCATGTTACCTAGGTTACAATGGACTCAGCAACCTCAACTGTTCCAGCCTCCTACCCGTATCCTAGGTAACAACTGTTATACTCCCTTGTTTTGATGGTTGTGTAAACAGTTCGGTCTCCAGAACCAACCACCCTGTGGGAGTCCTGGGACAATGCCAATGCCACCCACATGCCAGCACGCTAAGCAAGGTCCTTCACAACAGATTGAATCATGCTGTGCTAGGGAGGTGTCATTAAATTCAGATTAGATACATTTTATTTTGAACAGAAGCTTCCCTGAAATGTTATAAGAATGAATAACCAAATGGCATGTTGTTGGAGAGCTTTTTCTTTTGTCACCATTTCTGCCCCCCCCCCTCCGTCCACACACACACATTCACATACTAAGATGTGTGTCTGTACCTGCTTTGATTGTGTGTGTCACCTCGTGTTGTGTGTGTCACCTCGTGCTGTGTGTGTCACCTCGTGCTGTGTGTGTCACCTCGTGCTGTGTGCGTCACCTCGTGTTGTGTGTGTCACCTCGTGTTGTGTGTGTCACCTAGTGTTGTGTGCGTCACCTCGTGTTGTGTGCGTCACCTCGTGTTGTGTGTGTCACCTAGTGTTGTGTGCGTCACCTCGTGTTGTGTGTGTCACCTCGTGTTGTGTGTGTCACCTAGTGTTGTGTGCGTCACCTCGTGTTGTGTGTGTCACCTGGTGTTGTGTGTGTCACCTCATGTTGTGTGCGTCACCTGGTGTTGTGTGCGTCACCTGGTGTTGTGTGCGTCACCTGGTGTTGTGTGCGTCACCTGGTGTTGTGTGCGTCACCTGGTGTTGTGTGCGTCACCTCGTGCTGTGTGCGTCACCTCGTGCTGTGTGCGTCACCTCGTGCTGTTGCGTCACCTCGTGTTGTGTGTGTCACCTCGTGTTGTGTGCGTCACCTCGTGTTGTGTGCGTCACCTCGTGTTGTGTGTGTCACCTCGTGTTGTGTGCGTCACCTCCTGTTGTTTGTGTCACCTGGTGTTGTGTGTGTCACCTCGTGTTGTGTGCGTCACTTGGTGTTGTGTGTGTCACCTCGTGTTGTGTGTCACCTCGTGCTGTGTGTGTCACCTCGTGCTGTGTGCTCTCTTGTGCAGGTCCGCACATTCATGGTGATGTACCAGGCACACTGCCAGAGAATCTATGACTCCATCATACATGCCAAATTCACTGAGGTGAGGACAGGAAGGCTGCAGGGAGTAGGCCAGAGAGAGGAACAACCAGTCCCCCCACCTGTCCCCCACCTGTCCCCTCTCACCTATCCCCCCCACCTGTCCCCCCACCTGTCCCCCCTCACCTGTCCCCCTCACCTGTCCCCACCTTTCCACCTGTCCCCCCCCACCTATCTCCCCACCTGTCCCCCCACCTGTCCCCCCTCACCTGTCCCCCCTCACCTGTCCCCCCACCTGTCCCCCTCACCTGTCCCCCCACCTGTCCCCCCTCACCTGTCCCCCCACCTGTCCCCCCTCACCTGTGCCCTCACCCGTCCCCCTCACCTGTCCCCCCACCTGTCCCCCCTCACCTGTCTCCCCTCACCTGTCCCCCCACCTGTCCCCCCTCACCTGTCCCCCCTCACCTGTCCCCTCACCTGTCCCCCCTCACCTGTCCCCTCACCTGTCCCCCCTCACCTGTCCCCCCACCTGTCCCCCCTCACCTGTCCCCCCACCTGTCCCCCCTCACCTGTGCCCTCACCCGTCCCCCTCACCTGTCCCCCCACCTGTCCCCCCTCACCTGTCCCCCCTCACCTGTCCCCCCACCTGTCCCCCCTCACCTGTCCCCCCTCACCTGTCCCCCCACCTGTCCCCCCTCACCTGTCCCCCCTCACCTGTCCCCCCTCACCTGTCCCCTCACCTGTCCCCCCTCACCTGTCCCCTCACCTGTCCCCACCTTTCCACCTGTCCCCCCCCACCTATCTCCCCACCTGTCCCCCCTCACCTGTCCCCCCACCTGTCCCCCCTCACCTGTCCCCCTCACCTGTCCCCCCTCACCTGTCCCCCCACCTGTCCCCCCTCACCTGTCCCCCCTCACCTGTCCCCTCACCTGTCCCCCCTCACCTGTCCCCCCACCTGTCCCCCCTCACCTGTCCCCCCACCTGTCCCCCCACCTGTCCCCCCCCCCCACCTGTCCCCCCACCTGTCCCCCTCACCTGTCCCCACCTTTCCACCTGTCCCCCCACCTGTCCCCCCACCTGTCCCCCTCACCTGTCCCCACCTTTCCACCTGTCCCCCCTCACCTGTCCCCCCACCTGTCCCCCCTCACCTGTCCCCCCACCTGTCCCCCCTCACCTGTGCCCTCACCCGTCCCCCCACCTGTCTCCCCACCTGTCCCTCACCCGTCCCCCTCACCCGTCCCCCCACCTGTCCCCCCCCACCTGTTCCCCACCTGTCCCCTCCCCTCCCCCCCCACAGATTGGCGACTTCCTCCTCCACTTCTGGCAGGGGATGCCTCCACATTTGGCCTCAGTCCTGGACCACGGTGGTGTCCTTGACCTCATTGCCTACTGCGACCATGTCACCTACCGCAGCATCCAGCACGTGCTCGTCCTTACTCCACTGCATGGCGTCCCAGACAGGTACGTATTAAGGCTAGCAGACACATCTGTTGCATGGTGAATGCATCACTGTAGGGTTGATATGCACTTTAGTGTATTCTAACATACATACGCATTGTATTCCTCAGTATACCTCAGTATTTGTTAGTATACTCCAGTATACCCCAGTACATGTTGTATGCTCCAGTGTACCCCAGTACGTTAGTATACTCCAGTATACCTCAGCTTATGTTAGTATTCTCCAGTATACTCCAGTGTACCTCCCCCTACAGTTTTGCCGAGCAGGTTCTAGAACTGGTGGATTCCTTCCCTAATTGGATGGGAGATGCGCTGAAAGACCTCCCTAAAGTGCTCAAACAGACAAAGATGAAAGGTGGGTCATCAAGGAGTGTCCTGATAGAGGGGGGACTTCTGAGCAGGGAATGTCGCAGACAATATTTGTATCGGTATCAGGGTGTTTGGCTACTAACACTTTTGAGGGCTGAAGAAGACGTCAGAGGCAAGTTTCTGGGTAAGAATCTGGGAAGGCCACTGTTGATCTGGAGAAAAGTGGCCCATTCCAACTCTCCACTTATTATAAGTTCCAGTATAAGTGTTTTAAGGTATAATGCCCTGCACAAAATGTTTCCACGTGAAAACTCTCATCTGTATGTACATCCATAGGTACAGCTTACTTTTCTAGGAAGTTTTTTTACCCACAGTATGTAGTATTTACATTTATGTTTCGGATGCTATTCACTTGTGGTGATTGGAATGTGATCTGGACCACACTTCTTCACCCAGCCCTGATCAATTGTGAAGTGTGCAGTAATAGAATTGTGCTGGGATGAATATCGTTACATGCCAATGAATATCGTTACATGCCATTCTCATCTTCTGTTGCAGTTCTGAGAAGTTTCTGTCAATCTCTTCGGCGTCTCACTTCCATGGCAAAGCTGGCACAGGTGAGGTGTCGTGAGGTTGTAGTGAGCTTTCCTCTCTGTGCACTGTTGCATGACCCCATTCCCTTCTCTCACATACATGTATCACCCACCCCCCTACTGCCCTCTTCCCGTCCCACCCCGTACACTGACCAATCATCCCCACCTCTATCTCCCACCTCCTCTCACCTTGCGTACATACGTACCTCCCTTCACCTTTCTCCCCTCTCCTTCCCTCTCCCCTCCTCTCTCCCTTCCCCTCCCCCCTCTCCTCCCCTCTCCCCTGTCTCTCCCTTCTCCCCTCCTCTCCCCTTCCCTCTCCTCCCCTCTCCCCTCTCCTCCCTCTCCCCTCCCTCTCCCTTCTCCCCTCCCCTCTCTCCTCCTCTCTCCTTCCTCTCCCCTCCCCTCTCCTCCCATCTCCTCCCTCTCCCCTCCCTCTCCCTTCTCCCCTCCCCTCCCCTCCCCTCTCTCCTCCCCTCTCCCTCAGGCCACAAGGGCTGCAATGAAGTCCCTTGACTCTCCCAATGCCATGCACAAGGACTGGCAGGAGGTGGAGGTGCGCGATGTTGTCAGCCACATTCACTGGATATTGCAATCCTGCGATCTCACCTCGTCCCAAAGAGTGCTGCTTGACAAGGGTGAGTGGGCGGGGCTATAGCTTATAATAGTAACACACAATGATGTCGCCCAACATGGCCACTGGACTATGGAGGTGTGTAGTGGTGTGTGTTGCAATGGTTACCCCTCCAACCTTCCACCCGACTCCCTCCCCTCCTCTCCACTCCTTCCCCCCTCCTTTCCCATCCCCTCCCCTCCCCTCGCCTCCCTTCCCTTCCCCTCTACCAGTGTTAGAGGAGTTCTCGGAACTAGCAAGCGCTGGTCTCAATTTGGAGGACGTTGTGGAATGGCTGGAAACTGTGGTTGATCGTGCTTTCGGGGAGGTGTGTGTGTGTGTGTGTGTGGTGTGTGTGTGTGTGTGTGTGTGTGTGTGTGTGTGTGTGTGTGTGTGTGTGTGTGTGTGTGTGTGTGTGTGTGTGGTGTGAGTGTTTGCATGTGTGTGTATGGGTGTGTGTGTGTGTGCGTGCGTGTGTGTGTGTTTGCATGTGTGTGTGTGTGTGTGTGTGTGTGTGTGTTTGCATGTGTGTGTGTGTGTGTGTGTGTGTGTGTGAGGTATTTTGTGCCAATGTACTAAAGCAAACACAGTCCCACTGATTGCTTTTTTCTCATGTTACTTTCTTTCTCCTTCAGGAAACTGACAATAGTCAGCACTTTTTAGCCATTTTGTGTCAATTTTGGACCTTGGTGATGGGACAGATCTTGAAAGAACTCATGATATGTCAAGCAGCATCTTTCGGTGAGGAGAGGTGCATAGGACTGGGAGGGGCAGGGGGAGGGGCATGTGTAGTGCTGAGGACTGGGAGGGGCAGGGGGAGGGGCATGTGTAGTGCTGTGGACTGGGAGGGGCAGGGGGAGGGGCATGTGCAGTGCTGAGGACTGGGAGGGGCAGGGGGAGGGGCATGTGTAGTGCTGAGGACTGGGAGGGGCAGGGGGAGGGGCATGTGCAGTGCTGAGGGTACAGGGACAGCTGGGCTGCCACACTTATAGGGATAGTGGACCATGTACACTGTACATACGTAGCAGTAATCTTGGCTGGGTTTATGCTATATCTTGCCACATTCTACCGCATTCTTCAAGATTTGCTGCATTAATCCTCCTCTCCCCTCCCTCCCCTGTCCTGTCCTCCCGTCCCTCCTCCCCTCCCCTCCCCTTCCCCTCCCCTCCCTTCCCCTCCCCTCCGTTCCCCTCCCTTCCCCTCCCCTCCCCTCCCCTCCCCTCTCCTCTCCAGGTGCCTACCAGCTCCTGTCCTGCCTAACGGAGCATTATCTCCTTCACCTTGTTGATACACGATGTGAGGCACAAAAGAAGATTGCTTTTATGGAGGGATTGCACAACTATTTTGTAGTGAAAGGTGTGTGTACTGAGTGAGTGTGTGGAGAGGAGTGGGGAGACTGGTCTCTATAGAGAGGTGGTCTTCGTAGAAAGGTGGTCTTGTAACAGAGGTGTATAATGTGTAATTGGATACACTATGGGGAAGTCGAAGGGGTGGTCTCTGTAGAGAGGTGGTCTCTATAGAGATGTGGTCCCCATAGAGAAGTGGTCTCCATAGAGAGGTGGTCTTGTAACGGAGGTGTTTACTGGTGTAGTGGAATACACTATGGGGGAGTTGAGGGGGTGGTCTCTGTAGAGAGGTGGTCTCTATAGAGATGTGGTCTCCATAGAGAAGTGGTCTCCATAGAGAGGTGGTCTTGTAACGGAGGTGTTTATTGTGTAATGGAATACACTATGGGGGAGTTCAGGGGGTGGTCTCTGTAGAGAGGTGGTCTCCGTAGAGACGTGGTCTTGTAGCAGATGTGATATCATACAGTGGTTTCACGATTTCTAGTCCTGATTGATGAGTAAAGTATTGGAAGGATAGGCTCACACGGGATAAACACATGCTTTGATCTACGTGTGAGCCTATCGTTTCAATACTTTACTCACGTGATTGAGTGCAATGCGCAAATGTCAATCGGGACTAGAAATCGTGAAACCACTGTATCAAGTAGGCTACGGATGCGATGTGAGCAAGCACTGTGTGTGGCCTGTTCCAAGGTGCTGGATTGTGATGAGTACTGTTCAGCTCATCTTATCAGTGCATACCTCATTGTCACATGTGTGTGGTGTTTGTGGCTTCTGTGTGCTCTGATTGGTTGATGTAGATTATGCTGAAGCCAATTAGTGTAAGTGGTTTGGTGGTATCATTTCATTAATGAGCTTCCACCTCACATCCTGTGTTGTTCTGATGTGTGTACTCGTTGCATGCGATGGGTTAGGAGGGTTGAGAGGACCAGTTATGTGGTGTTGAGTCATCATGGTTGTCTATGTGGTTGTGACAGCGCTTCCACCTCACATCCTGTGTTGTTCTGATGTGTGTACTCGTTGCGTGAGATGGGTTAGGAGGGTTGAGAGGACTGGTTATGTGGTGTTAGGTCATCATGGTTGTCCATGTGGTTGTGACAGCGCTTCCACCTCACATCCTGTGTTGTTCTGATGTGTGTACTCGTTGCGTGAGATGGGTTAGGAGGGTTGAGAGGACTGGTTATGTGGTGTTAGGTCATCATGGTTGTCCATGTGGTTGTGACAGCGCTTCCACCTCACATCCTGTGTTGTTCTGATGTGTGTACTCGTTGCGTGAGATGGGTTAGGAGGGTTGAGAGGACTGGTTATTCGGTGTTGAGTCATCATGGTTGTCCATGTGGTTGTGACAGCGCTTTCTGTAAGGGTGTAGCTACATTTGTGCGGTATTTGGTTTACAGGCAGACTAAAGACTGATAGCACTATTGTCTCCCTCCCCTGTCCTCCCCTCCCCTCCCCTCCCCTCCCCTCTCTTCCCCTTTCCTCCCCTTTCCTCCCTTCCCCTCCGCTCCCCTCTCTTCCCCTTCCCTCCCCTTTCCTCCCTTCCCCTCCGCTCCCCTCTCTTCCCCTTCCCTCCCCTTTCCTCCCTTCCCCTCCCCTCCCCTCACCTTTCCTCCCCTTCCCTCCCAATTCCTCCCTTCCCCTCCCCTCACCTCCCCTTTCCTCCCCTCCCCTCCCCTCACCTCCCCTTTCCTCTCCTCCCCTCCCTCATCCCTCCTCCCCTCCAGAACCCTCTCCAGACCCAGAAGTTAGTCAGTGCTCGGAGGAGTCCGAGGGCTCTTCCCAGAACAACAGCCCCACCCAGTTGCAGCCAGATCATGGGACACGCCCACTTTTAACCACCTCTCAACCACAGATGCAAGGAGAAATCTCACTCACTCAAAGAAGCCAGTCCACCACATACCAGAGCCGGTTTGTGTCCCAACCTGATCAGTCACGTTACGAAGAACTCTACAGTGGTGAGTGGTGAGAGGGTGAGGATGTGAGAGGGTGAGGGTGTGAGAGTGAGGAGGTGACAGTAAGGGTGTGAGTGTTGTGGTGTGATGTCAACAGATGAGTGACCAGCTCTACCGTTGAACTATGAAACAGTTGTTTGCGCAGCAGTGAGCAATGCCCATTCTAGGTAGCAACACCACAACTACATGTAGGGCCTCTGACAGCAGTCCTATATCTTCACTGTTATGACACCCCTGGGAACACACTACTGTCCCATAGATGACCATATTAGGAGAGCCCTGTGGTAGCTAACATCCCTTTGACTGCTATTATCACTCGTCACTTGGAGGGCTTGGAGTCCTAGGCAGCCCCTCACCTGTGTGTGACTTCAGTAGAGGGTCTTCCTTATACCAGTGGCCGGGTCCTTTGAGCATGTCAGGGAGACCTTACAATGCTAGCTGCCTTGAAAAGACGGCTTTGAAGGAATTCTGTTTGTTGTGCCTTGACTGTGATTACGCTCGCTAGCCATAGCAACATACATACATGTTGGTCTTTGTAGGGAGGTTGTCTTGTAACAGAGGTGCTTCATGTGTGGTGGAACACACTATGGGGAGGTTGAGAGACGACTGGTCTCTGTAGAGAGGTGGCCTTGTAACAGAGGTGCTTCATGTGTGGTGGAACACACTGTGGGGAGGTCAAGGGACTGGTCACTGTAGAGAGGTGGTCTTGTAACAGAGGTGCTTCATGTGTGGTGAAATGCGCTGTGGGGAGGTCAAGGGACTGGTCACTGTAGAGAGGTGGTCTTGTAACAGAGGTGCTTCATGTGTGGTGGAACACACTATGGGGAGGTTGAGAGACTGGTTTCATTAGAGAGGTTGTCTTGTAACAGAGGTGCTTCATGTGTGGTGGAACACACTATGGGGAGGTTGAGAGACTGGTTTCATTAGAGAGGTGGTCTTGTAACAGAGGTGCTTCATGTGTGGTGGAATACACTATGGGGAGGTTGAGGGACTGATCTCTGTAGAGAGGTGGTCTTGTAGCAGAGGTGCTTCATGTGTGGTGGAATACACTATGGGGAGGTTGAGAGACTGGTTTCATTAGAGAGGTGGTCTTGTAGCAGAGGTGCTTCATGTGTGATGGAATACACTATGGGGAGGTTGAGAGACTGGTTTCATTAGAGAGGTGGTCTTGTAACAGAGGTGCTTCATGTGTGGTGGAACACACTGTGGGGAGGTTGAGAGACGACTGGTCTCTGTAGAGAGGTTGTCTTGTAGCAGAGGTGCTTCATGTGTGGTGGAACACACTATGGGGAGGTTGAGAGACTGGTTTCATTAGAGAGGTGGTCTTGTAGCAGAGGTGCTTCATGTGTGGTGGAATACACTATGGGGAGGTTGAGAGACTGGTTTCATTAGAGAGGTGGTCTTGTAACAGAGGTGCTTCATGTGTGGTGGAGTACACTATGGGGAGGTTGAGAGACTGGTTTCATTAGAGAGGTGGTCTTGTAGCAGAGGTGCTTCATGTGTGGTGGAATACACTATGGGGAGGTTGAGAGACTGGTTTCATTAGAGAGGTGGTCTTGTAGCAGAGGTGCTTCATGTGTGATGGAATACACTATGGGGAGGTTGAGAGACTGGTTTCATTAGAGAGGTGGTCTTGTAACAGAGGTGCTTCATGTGTGGTGGAACACACTGTGGGGAGGTTGAGAGACGACTGGTCTCTGTAGAGAGGTTGTCTTGTAGCAGAGGTGCTTCATGTGTGGTGGAACACACTATGGGGAGGTTGAGAGACTGGTTTCATTAGAGAGGTGGTCTTGTAGCAGAGGTGCTTCATGTGTGGTGGAATACACTATGGGGAGGTTGAGAGACTGGTTTCATTAGAGAGGTGGTCTTGTAACAGAGGTGCTTCATGTGTGGTGGAGTACACTATGGGGAGGTTGAGAGACTGGTTTCATTAGAGAGGTGGTCTTGTAGCAGAGGTGCTTCATGTGTGGTGGAATACACTATGGGGAGGTTGAGAGACTGGTTTCATTAGAGAGGTGGTCTTGTAACAGAGGTGCTTCATGTGTGGTGGAATACACTATGGGGAGGTTGAGAGACTGGTTTCATTAGAGAGGTTGTCTTGTAGCAGAGGTGCTTCATGTGTGGTGGAACACACTATGGGGAGGTAGAGGGACTGGTCTTGTAGCAGAGGTGCTTCATGTGTGGTGGAATACACTATGGGGAGGTAGAGGGACTGGTCTCTGTAGAGAGGTGGTCTTGTAGCAGAAGTGCTTCATGTGTGGTGGAATACACTATGGGGAGGTTGAGGGACTGGTCTCTGTAGAGAGGTGGTCTTGTAGCAGAGGTGCTTCATGTGTGGTAGAATACACTATGGGGAGGTAGAGGGACTGGTCTCTGTAGAGAGGTGGTCTTGTAGCAGAGGTGCTTCATGTGTGGTGGAATACACTATGGGGAGGTTGAGGGACTGGTCTCTGTAGAGAGGTGGTCTTGTAGCAGAGGTGCTTCATGTGTGGTAGAATACACTATGGGGAGGCTGAGGGACTGGTCTCTGTAGAGAGGTGGTCTTGTAGCAGAAGTGCTTCATGTGTGGCGGAACACACTATGGGAAGGTTGACAGACGCTGGTTGTAGTTGTCGTGTTGTCTCACTTGTTCTCTGCTCCCCCAATCGTAGTTGCACAGCCTCCAACCAGCGTGGCCCGCGACTCTGAACACCAACCTGTACTGCAAGCAACCGGCACCATTGAAGCAGCCACCTCTCTTCCAATACTACCACTGAATCTCCAATCTACGTTTACACCTCCAATGCAACTCCCCCCTAACGTGGACCCCGCCCCTCCACAGCCCCTCACCCAGTTAGGAGTCCCTCTTCCGCCCACCCAGCTATTCTGGAGACCAATTGCAGGAAATCACATCACAGCAGCTGTTCCCGGGCAACTGGCTGCCACGGTAACATCAGTGTCTGCCAGCTTCCCCCCAAATAGCCACCAATTTATTCCTGTGGGCCCACCCAATCCCGGCGTACCCGTCTTACATTACGTAACCCCATCTCCTTATATGGGAGGTCAGGTGACCTCATCTTTGCAGGTCCCGCCTGCAGCGGGAACTTATTACTCTAATTAAACATAAATTTTAAGACTGTTTTTTTAATTTCATAATTTTTGAAAGAGTTAGCACTTGTTTTCTGCCGTATGTTTGTATCATCATTGGTGCACCCATCAATAGGTGTGTGTGCACTTTTAAGTATTGTCACCTGTTGCCATAACAACATGGTTATAAACCATGCTTGCAATGCACTTGAGATTAATTATTCTAGGAACTACACGAGTCACAACTATACTGTACATCAGGTCTATAATTAATAGGCTGCCTGGCTATACAATTATATATAATATTAATTTTAGGCCAAACTCTTTATTATGGGTCTTCATAAATTGCAATAATTATTATTCATTTGAATGCATCTGCATGCACAGTAATGTTCTATTCTTAAACATATGATGAGCTTGAGAATGTGTGCATATATATATATGCATACACGTACAGCTGCAGAATTCATTACATTATACAGACATACAGCTAGCTTTAGCTGCAGTAGATCTTTATGAACTCAACCATGAAATGTGCTGAATGGCAAAGTCTTGCAAATTAAGTTACCTGTACAGCTAGCCATTCAAATTAAAGCAACCATTAACAAGGAAACATGCATGCATGGCTTGCGTCTCAACAGTGCCTACTGTCCCAGCTACATAGAGATGTGTACAGAATTGAAATGAGGACACCTCTCTAATGAGGACAGTGCCTACTGTCCCAGCTACATAGAGATGTGCACAAAACTACCTCTGAAACAAGGACACCTCTCTAATGAGGACAGTGCCTACTGTCCCAGCTACATAGAGATGTGCACAGAACTACCTCTGAAACAAGGACACCTCTCTAATTAGGACAGTGCCTACTGTCCCAGCTACATAGAGATGTGCACAGAACTACCTCTGAAACAAGGACACCTCTCTAATTAGGACAGTGCCTACTGTCCCAGCTACATAGAGATGTGCACAGAACTACCTCTGAAACAAGGACACCTCTCTAATTAGGACAGTGCCTACTGTCCCAGCTACATAGAGATGTGCACAGAACTACCTCTGAAACAAGGACGCCTCTCTAATGAGGACAGTGCCTACTGTCCCAGCTACATAGAGATGTGCACAGAACTACCTCTGAAACAAGGACGCCTCTCTAATGAGGACAGTGCCTACTGTCCCAGCTACATAGAGATGTGCACAGAACTACCTCTGAAACAAGGACGCCTCTCTAATGAGGACAGTGCCTACTGTCCCAGCTACATAGAGATGTGCACAGAACTACCTCTGAAACAAGGACGCCTCTCTAATGAGGACAGTGCCTACTGTCCCAGCTACATAGAGATGTGCACAGAACTACCTCTGAAACAAGGACGCCTCTCTAATGAGGACAGTGCCTACTGTCCCAGCTACATAGAGATGTGCACAGAACTACCTCTGAAACAAGGACGCCTCTCTAATGAGGGCAGTGCCTACTGTCCCAGCTACATAGAGATGTGCACAGAACTACCTCTGAAACAAGGACGCCTCTCTAATGAGGGCAGTGCCTACTGTCCCAGCTACATAGAGATGTGCACAGAACTACCTCTGAAACAAGGACGCCTCTCTAATGAGGGCAGTGCCTACTGTCCCAGCTACATAGAGATGTGCACAGAACTACCTCTGAAACAAGGACGCCTCTCTAATGAGGGCAGTGCCTACTGTCCCAGCTACATAGAGATGTGCACAGAACTACCTCTGAAACAAGGACGCCTCTCTAATGAGGGCAGTGCCTACTGTCCCAGCTACATAGAGATGTGCACAGAACTACCTCTGAAACAAGGACGCCTCTCTAATGAGGGCAGTGCCTACTGTCCCAGCTACATAGAGATGTGCACAGAACTACCTCTGAAACAAGGACGCCTCTCTAATGAGGGCAGTGCCTACTGTCCCAGCTACATAGAGATGTGCACAGAACTACCTCTGAAACAAGGACGCCTCTCTAATGAGGGCAGTGCCTACTGTCCCAGCTACATAGAGATGTGCACAGAACTACCTCTGAAACAAGGACGCCTCTCTAATGAGGGCAGTGCCTACTGTCCCAGCTACATAGAGATGTGCACAGAACTACCTCTGAAACATGGACGCGTCTCTATTGTGCTCACTTTGTGCCTCTATATACCTCCAACTTCCCAAAGGTCTTGCAAATGGATAGATGTTTTGTGCTAATAGCTGCAGTGAGTCTCTGTGTGGATTGTAATGAAGGGAAGTAGCACGCTAGCTGTTCATTGAGGCATTAACTATAGCACTCATGACCAGCACTGAGGTGGGAGAGTGGGAGGAAGGGGTGAACCCAGAAGATAACGCTTCCCACATTCATAAGCAAACATGATATATTGCCTATGACCACATCCTGCCCACATGCCCATTACAATGCTATGTCAACTGACCTGCGTGACAGTGTGGCTATCAACGATGTCCTAACATGTATGGTGTTGCACACTGGACTTGACACGTACAAATAATGCCCATATTTAGTACTAATGTGGGGAATCCCTATGATGAGGTCATTCCCAAATATGGTAGAGATAGCTATACAAGGTGGCACACTATGCCTTGTATGTGTAGATAGAAACCAATGAAATGTGAAATCATTAATCACACCTCAGTTAAGTAAGCTCTGCTCCTGCTTGCTCTGTCATTTCAGTGCTGCAGACTGTAACGCTAACAGTAACTGACAGAGCTGCATATTCCCTCAAAAGTGCCTTGCTTTTCAGTTCCGTCAAGTGTCCGTGCGTCTGTGTGTCTGTCTGTACACAATGCTCAGAGCCGCAGTAATGCTGAGTGCTACAGTGGTCCTCCTGATTGGTTCATGTGGACTTGTTTCACTGGCTGAGGAGACGCCCCGTACATGTGCAGAGACGAGAGCTGCATTCACTGCTCAAACTGCACACCCTGTCACAGTGGCACCGGAAGTGCCTATCTCTGGTGAGCTGAGCTATGGGGAATTCAGGGAAGTTGTCTCCATAGAGAGGTGGTCTTGTAGCAGAGGTGCTTCATGTGTGATGGAATACACTATGGGGAGGTTGAGAGACTGGTCTCTGTAGAGAGGTGGTCTTGTAGCAGAGGTGCTTCATGTGTGATGGAATACACTATGGGGAGGTTGAGGGACTGGTCTCTGTAGAGAGGTGGTCTTGTAGCAGAAGTGCTTCATGTGTGGTGGAACACACTATGGGAAGGTTGAGAGACTGGTTTCATTAGAGAGGTGGTCTTGTAACAGAGGTGCTTCATGTGTGGTGGAATACACTATGGGGAGGTTGAGAGACTGCATGGTCTCTGTAGAGAGGTGGTCTTGTAACAGAGGTGCTTCGTGTGAGGTGGTTACTAGTGCGTAGTCATAACAAGGCCTGGGCTGATCTGATGCACACGTCCCTTACATGTTCTTTCTGCAGGTCAGTTCCTCCAGCTTTGCCCAGAGTCCATCGACACTTGCTGTAACAGCTTCATGGAGAGTGCCCTTGAGAACCTCACATTGGATGCCCTGGCTCAGCACTTGCCGCCATCATTTGTCGCTACGATGCTACGCAACATTGAGGACATAGTCGACAACGACTACGGTATGTTTGTACATGGTGCATGCCTCTAAAGTGCACATGACTGGTGTTACCTGTAGAACAACAGTATTTTGTTACTGTGAGAACATTTTGTCACAGTGGAAGCTGTCTAAGATGGTCACTATGTAAGACAGGCTCCTTTCAAAACAGCTGGCCTCCCTGTCCCAAAAGGCACTAAAGCATTAATTGCGGTCTACCTCTGTAAAGCAGCCTCCTCCCTGTAATGTCAGTTAGAACTGGCCCACAGGTGGCTTTCTTTAACAGGTCTCATTGTACCATGACGACAGCAATGCGTCATGTCTGTAGACACTGCATGTGTATGACATATCGCACATGATGTCAACACTAATCATCTTACTTGCTCCAGTGTTCGAAGGCTGGTTAGGGTTAGGGTCAATGTCCCTTGATAGAAATGCATGCATAGCTCCTTTGTGACGCAACGAAGATAAAGAGAACATCTCATGTGAGTGCTATGAAGGGTATCACTTGAAACGTCCATGATCAGGAAGTGTGTATTCATCAGCTTATCAGCTTGCTTCTTGCAGGCACACTTATCACACTGCTCCACTAGACTAATTAAAACACTTGAGAGATATCAACTGGAACATTTGTGCTCTACAAAGTTGGATTAAATTAATTGGCAATACTGTATCACAGTATTGTAGTTTTGAAAAGTTGAATAATTATTGAATGGCAATAGTTGTCACTGGACAATGCAGCCAGCCTCCCCTGGTCCAAACATTTGGTGTACAGTGGAACCTGTCTATAGTGGTCACTGTATAATGGAGCCACCTCTCTAAAGCAGCCAGCCTCCCCTGGTCCAAACATTTGGTGTACAGTGGAACCTGTCTATAGTGGTCACTGTATAATGGAGCCACCTCTCTAAAGCAGCCAGCCTCCCCTGGTCCAAACATTTGATGTACAGTGGAACCTGTCTGTAGTGGTCACTGTATAATGCAGCCACCTGTCTAAAGCAGCCAGCCTCCCCTGCATGGCTAATATCACTTACAGTACTCCTCAGTCTCTGAACAGTGCCGCACAGTCATATGCATGCTATTTATATATAACATATACATACACATATACAGTATGTCTCTGTACAGTTCACACACACAACTGTAGGTCACAAAATGTTTAACGGCCCTTCCTCTGGCCCCCTCTCTCCTTTCTTGCAGGGTCTGTGGACAGTGTACTTGGCAGAACCATTGCGGTCATCTCTTCCAATGCAAGTCGTAGCAATGGATTGGCGGGCCAGATACTGCAGGAACTGCGCGCAGCAATGGAGCTTCTTCATGGCGACGGCACTGCAGTGGACATCCTGGGGATTCTTAAGAGGTTCTTTGCTCAGCAGATCCTCCTGCTCGTTCAGAATGATCTTCCTGATTCGACCGTAGTCTCTGAAGAGCTAGTATCTTGTGCTGCGGGGAGGATCATCCAAGAGCCGCTGGCCTCCACATTGGCAGACATCAGTGCTAAATTGACACAGCAACTCCGTGCTGTTTACACGATCAGGAAAACTGTCATTGACTTGTACTTTCTTGCTGAGAATCTAGAGTTGGAAGGCGCCCCCTTCACGGAGTGCATCCGAGCATATGCAGAGCTCAACTACTGTCAAGTCTGTCAACCTATTCAGGGATACCCAAATTCGAGGCCGTGCCAAAACGTCTGCCGAAATGTCATGATTGGCTGTTCCGGTTATTTGCACCAGTTTCGGGAGGCAGTAACGGCTAAGGCCAGGGAGGCATTGGATGAACTGGCGATTGTGCAGATGGAAGCAAATGGTTTCCAGCAGACAATTGAGAGGATTGGGGAGGAACTGAAGAAGCTGGATGGGTCTTTTGCAGGAGAAGGTGCCAGTATTGCCCGCCAGGTGTGTGCCAAACCAGTTTTCACTGCATGTGCTTGTAGCTGTTCATATGTCATAATGCCCATTCTCACATGGCAACTATCACACCAGCTGATATGTGATTCTACTGTTTAAAGATCCGTTGCAATTCTCCTTGAACCTATATATCAGTAACGTTAATGTTCACCCATGCCTCGTAGTCATATTTTTGCCTAGGCGCACGATTAGTATATTGTTCAAGTGTCTGACGTTCCCCTCTCCTCCCTTTCCCCCCACCATTCATGCCTTAGGTCTCCACATGCCCTACAACGACCACACGAAGGAGACGCCACCTGGCTCCACACCGACACGCACGACAGTTGACTGGTGCAGTCGACTCATCCAGCCAAACCCTCGGACTGCCTGTGGCACTTGCACAGGATTTCTATGACAAAGTGTATGTCGAGTTGGAGGCCAGCCATTTTGTTCGCTTTGACGGCTTCTCTGTCTCCATTGCCGACGACCTCTGCAGCGGACTGCCAACTAGCAACTGCTGGAACCAAGAGAACGTGGGAGCAGACTCCGCCTCTGTTGTGTCCCCAGGTCGTGAGGCAATCAGCTCAAACCCTAACCTGCAATCCAAAGGAGACATTGACATCCGAAACAAGACTGACCTGATTACGGACTTCTTCCCTTCAGTTAATGTGCCTGACGCCAGTGTGACCCAGTATTGCACAAGTGGAGCCCTTGTGGCAGCGTTGGTTGCCATGGTCTTTGTGCTCTAAAGAATTAAATAACAATTTTGTGTGTGTGTGTTTTTTATTTAAACTGTTGTCTCTTTAGTCATTCCCTGCTAGCAACTGGCTCTTTGTAATAATATTCATTGCCACGTTATCATTCATCACGTGATCAAGCAAGATGGCTGCTTCACGTTAGCTTTCAGTGTTGCAATTCTGTCTTCTTCGCGCGACAAAGCACTAGACCATGGCGTTGTGGGAGGGATTCGAAGCTCAGGACGAGAGCTTCACCGGTTTCTCCACGAATCCTTTCGATATTGACAGTTCAGAGCAGGTAAGGTGGGCGATAATGAATCTCGCATACTTCTCTATTCACTGGTCTTTGGAGCGTTCCAGTCTATAGCAGCTGCGCGCATTGAATACACCCGATAGGACACACTTGGTATTCATTGTTAGCTAGTCTGTCAGCTCTGTGAATGTGAATAACGTACTGTTCTCGGACGCGTGTCGTGGTGCCCTCACACGCGTCCAACCCTACGCGTGTACATCTGTGTTGCTACGCACTGGGAGGTCATCTTGTGTTATGTGAGATGGCTGTGTAGTGTATCGGGGGAGGGGGGAGGGGGTCAGCCACCGCAGGCTTGGGGTCCTTGTGTCTGCCAGCTTTGGTAGTTGTAGTGTTTGAGTAGCGATACTGAGTGTATCAGTATATGTACTGAGTGTATCAGTAGAGGTACTGAGTGTATCAGTATATGTACTGAGTGTATCAGTAGAGGTACTGAGTGTATCAGTATATGTACTGAGTGTATCAGTAGAGGTACTGAGTGTATCAGTAGAGGTACTGAGTGTATCAGTAGAGGTACTGGGTGTATCAGTAGAGGTACTAGGTGTATCAGTAGAGGTACTGAGTGTATCAGTAGAGGTACTGAGTGTATCAGTAGAGGTACTGAGTGTATCAGTAGAGGTACTGAGTGTATCAGTAGAGGTACTGGGTGTATCAGTAGAGGTACTGGGTGTATCAGTAACAGTATTGAGTGTTCCAGTAACAGCACTGAGTGTATCAGTAGAGGTACTGAGTGTTGGTGACAGTGTGTGATGACCAGTTGACAGTGTGAAGCTGCGGGATTGTTTAAGAATGAAAATTAAGAGAATATAGCATTTGATTTCAACCACATCTAAATTGATCTCCAATGAGTCACTTTGTCTATGTGACAGTGTGTCATCTGTGAGTATAATCCTTCTATTTAGTGCTGTCCTTCATTGTCACACAACTCTGTTCTGTCACAACAATGCTGTTGACAATGTCATTGTCAGTAGTTAACCGTATGACATTTTGACAGATGTCATTGTCACTATGTGTGCTGTGAGAATACCATTGTTGCTTGTAATTATTACATTGCTGTGTTTGTCAACTTCCACCTAGTCGCTGACGTGACAGTGTCATTGTCACTTTTAGTGTGTTATCTTTGTCACCTAAGGTGCCAGCTCTCTTGGCCATTCAGCAAGAAGAGGAAGTGAAGGAGCCATCAATGTTAGCCAGGAAGACGTTTAACTACAAGTAGGACAAGTGCACCTCCATACACACACACACACACATGCACACACACACACACACACACACACACACACACACACACACACACACACACATGCACACACACACACACACACACACACACACACACACACACATGCACACACACACACACACACACACACACACACACACACACACACACACACACATGCACACGCACACACACACACACACACACACACACACACACACACACACACACACACACACACACACACACACACACACACTTGTTACCTTGCTCCTCCCCTTGCCCCACCCCCTGCAGTGCCCACTTGTCTGTTCAGATCACCCACCTTGTTGCTACGGGAGACACCCTGACCATTGTTGAGGACGGAATGCACATTATCCGCTTCAACATCACCCGACAGATGTTGACAGATCGTAAGCTCAAAAACACTGTGTATAAAGTGTACAGTATGTGTTACATGCAGCAAAGTATATTCTTGCCTCTCTCACCTCTCCTCCTCTCCCCTCCCCTTTCTTCCCTTCTTCCATCCCCTCCCCTCCCTCCTCCCCTCCCCTCTCCTCTCCTCCCTTCTTCCCTCCGCTCCCCTCCCTCCTCCCCTCCCCTCTCCTCTCCTCCCTTCTTCCCTCCCCTCCCCTTACTCCCCTCCCCTCTCCTCCCCTCCCCTCCCCTCCCTTCCCCTCCCCTCCCCTTCCCTCCCTCCCTTCCCCTCCTCTCCCCTCCCCCTCCCCTCCCTTCCCCTCCCCTCCCCCTACTACTGAAGGTCTTGACTTACACGAAGAGATCCACTCCATCTTCCAGGACTCGACTGGTAAGCATGTCATTTACTGCACTCGCAACGGACAGGAGACATTCTATTACGGTCAGGGCATGAAGAAGGCTCACGTTGTGGCCAAGAGCAAGGTGAGGGGTAGGGAGGGAGGGAGGGGGAGGAATTGGAGGGGGAGGAGTTGAGGGGAAGTGCAGGGGAGAGGAATAAAGGCATCAATCTGATTGCGCCACGGCTACAGACCTCTTACAGCCAGCACAGTGACAGTTAGCGGGTCTTTAAGTAATATTTAGACCATGGTTGGCAGAGTGTTAAACTGGTTAATCATAGCACCCGAGGATGATGCAATAAAGGTCAAGATTATGTAATGCACGAGCTGAAGGCAACTGTATTACGCAATCATGACCTTTATTGGCCGTCTGAGAGTGCTAAATGTATGCAGCGCAATGCCTGCCAACATGGTCTAAATGTTATATACTGATCACATGACGACTGTCCAATGGGATTGAAGGGCATTGTGTTTGAACATGTTGTTAGTTACGTGATTATTCGCTCAGTTCAGTGTAAGGGAGTTGTAGCGCTCCCTCAATTCGCAGTTCCTCAAGGGACAACACTGCAGACAACCACCCGACCAGACATCTTTTGTGTACTTCTCATCTTGCCTCATCTTGCCTCATCTTGCCTCATCTTGCCTCATCTTGCCTCATCTTCCTTCGTCTTGCCTCATCTTGCCCCATCTTGCCTCATCTTGTCTCATCTTGCCTCATCTTGCTACATCTTGCCTCATCTTGCCTCATCTTGCCTCATCTTGCCTCATCTTGCCTCATCTTGCCTCATCTTGCCTCATCTTCCTTCGTCTTGCCTCATCTTGCTTCGTCTTGCCTCATCTTGCCCCATCTTGCCTCATCTTGTCTCATCTTGCTTCATCTTGCCACATCTTACCTCATCTTGTCTCATCTTGTCTCATCTTGCCTCATCTTGCCTCATCTTGCCTAATCTTGTCTCATCTTGCCTCATTTTGCCTCGTCTTGCCTCATCTTGCCCCATCTTGCCTCATCTTGTCTCATCTTGCTTCATCTTGCCACATCTTACGTCATCTTGTCTCATCTTGCCTCATCTTGCCTCATCTTGCCTCATCTTGCCTAATCTTGTCTCATCTTGCCTCATTTTGCCTAATCTTGTCTCATCTTGCCTCATTTTGCCTCGTCTTGTCTCATCTTGCCTCATCTTGTCTCATCTTGCCTCATCTTTCCTCGTCTTCCTCCTCTTGTCTCATTTTGCCTCGTCTTGTCTCATTTTGCCTCGTCTTGTCTCATCTTGTCTCATCTAGCCACATCTTGCCTCATCTTTCCTCATCTTGTCTCATCTTGTCTCATCTTGTTTCATCTTGTCTCGTCTTGTCTCATCTTGTCTCATCTAGTCCAATCTTATCACATCTTGCCTCATCTTGTCTCCTGATTCCCCATCTTGCCTCATCTTGTGAATTGCCTTGCTTTATTTGTCATTCGCATGTGGGACATATCCTATGCTTTCGTGAGGAGGGGCATATTGGGCAGGAGGGGAGGGAGTGAGGGGGGGTGAATGGGCCACGCTAATGGGTAAACATGTGTGTGTATGGATATGCACATTCACACACATACACACATGCACACCTGATGACATGTGGGTGTGGTCACCATCTGCCCCGCCCCCTCAGGGTCATCTGATGGAGTCAGTAGGTTGGAACAAACACCTCCAGACAGACAGCACCACGGGACCGATCCTCTTAGGGACCAGCAAAGGTGAGGGTGTTGCCATGGTTTCCACTGACTCACACTACCATGTAGGACCAGTAAATGTGTCTCCATGGCTACTACCAAGTGTTTAGGCTGTAATGTGATGAATATTATTTATGAACGGTTGTGTGGTAAGTAGTTGCTTTCATTTTCCCAAAAGCATCATCAAAGGTGTGCAGTACTTCTTTATACCATTGGATAAAATGTGTTTGTAAGACATATTTGCACACATGCTGATTTCATCATACGTACATATATTTTTCAAAGTTTACAAGTATAGTACTTGACAAAAATTTGGGCCTTTATTGTACGTTGTTGTTTGAGGTTGAGTGTTTCTATGGCAACATTGGATTGTCTTGTAGTTCAGTTGAAGTCATGTGACATGTATAGAGTTTCATTGGTCTGTTGTTGCCATGGTTACATCATTACCTGCTGCCTCTCATTGGCTGTAGGTATTATTTTTGAGACAGAGATTGATTCGGGAGACCAAGGGTTCTTGAACAAGCTGCGGCCAGTGGAGCATTTCAATGAGGTGAGAAGAAGGAGGAGGTGAGGAGAGAGAAGGGAAGGGAAGTGGAGGGAGGAGAGAGAAGGGAAGGGAAGTGGAGGTGAGGAGAGGAGAGGGAAGGGAGGTGGAGGTGAGGAGAGAGAAGGGATGGGAAGTGGAGGGAGGAGAGGGAAGTGGAGGGAGGGGAGGAGAGGGAAGTGGAGGGAAGTAGAGGGAGGGGAGGGGAGGGAGGGAAGGAGAGGTTGAAGAGAGTTGGAGGAGAGAGGAGGGGAGGGAGGAGAAGAGGAAATGGGAGGCTAAGGAGGAGTGGAGAGGATTAGCATTTCTTCCCTAGAATGCTCGGTGTGTCCATGACTAAATGTGGTTTCCATGCAGCTGTTAAGGTTGGATATGGATCTGGATCAAAGTGGGCGTGATCAAGAGCCAATAACAGGGTTGTACCTGGAGCCCAGGAAATTGGAAAACAATGACCTGAAGTATTACATCATTGTAGCCACACCCAGGTAGGGAAAGCACCTCATTACATCATTGTAGCCACTCCCGGGTGGGGGAAGTCCCTTAGGTGTTCCTTGGCAACCACACTCCCCTCCCTGCGCTCCGCAGCCGGCTGTACCAGTTCAGTGGAACAAGCTCCTCCTACAGCCTATTGGCTGAGCCAGCCTTCCAACCGGTGTTTGCTTCTTACCGAGGCAAGGACGCTGTCCCTCCGGAGTGCTTCATGGCAACTGTGGGCACTGGGGATGTCGGGCGGATTGCAGTGTGGCCGGGCAAGAAGTCTACCACACCAAAGAACTTGGCATGGGTGACAAGTGAGGATGGGGGTAGGGTGTGGGGAGGGGAGGGGCGGGGAGGGGAGGGGAGGGGAGGGGTGGGGAGGGGAGGGGAGGAGAGGGGAGAGGAGGGGAGTAAGGGGAGGGGAGGGGAGGGGAGGGGAGGGGAGGGGAGGGGAGGGGAGGGGTGGGGAGGGGAGGAGAGGGGAGGGGAGAGGTGGGGAGGGGGGAGGAGCGGGAGGGGTGGGGAGGGGAGGGGAGGAGAGGGGAGAGGAGGGGAGTAAGGGGAGGGGAGGGGAGGGGAGGGGAGAGGAGGGGAGAGGGAGGGGAGGGAGGGGAAGGGAGGGGAAGGGTGGGGAAGGGGGGAGGAGAGGGAAGAGGAGGGGAAGGGAGAGGAGGGGAACAGGGAAGGGGAGGGGAAGGGAGGAAGGGAGAGGAAGAGGGGAGGGGTGGGGATGGGTGGGGAGGGGAGGGATGGGGAAGGGAGGGAGGGGAAGGGTGGGGAAGGGAGGGAGGGGAAGGGTGGGGAAGGGGGGAGGGGAGGGGAGAGGAGGGGAAGGGAGAGGAGGGGAACAGGGAAGGGGAGGGGAAGGGAGGAAGGGAGAGGAAGAGGGGAGGGGTGGGGATGGGTGGGGAGAGGAGGGGAGGGGAGGGGAGGGGAGAGGAGGGGAAGGGAGAGGAGGGGAACAGGGAAGGGGAGGGGAAGGGAGGAAGGGAGAGGAAGAGGGGAGGGGAGGGGAGGGGAGAGAGGGAAGGGGTGGGGAGGGGAGGGGTGGGGAGAGAGGGGAGGGGAGTAAGGGGTGGGAGATGGAAGAGCTGTCGAGACTAAAGATAGAAGGGACTATTGAATTTGACTGCTGGTCCAACGTAACCTTCCGCCAGTCATCCAGTCCTGCTCCTGTTGTTCTTCCTCACTTGCAGATGATGGGATATTCATGCTCCATTTTGACTTCAAGTCACATTCCTCAAAGTTCCTGGTCCAACGTGACCTCATCTCCCACTCCAAGACACAAGGAGGGGCCACTCAGCTGCCAATGGACGTGGCACTGACCGAGTTTCACGCTATACTGCTGCACAGAGACAGGTGGGTGGGGCAGGTGGGTGGGGCAAGTGGGTGGGGCAGGTGGGTGGAACAGGTGAAGATAGGAAGGACAGGTGGGGGACAGGTGATGAGTTGGGGCAAGTGATACGTAGGTGGGCAGGTGGGTGGGGCAAGTGGGTGGGGCAGGTGGGTGGGGCAGGTGGGTGGAACAGGCGAAGATAGGAAGGACAGGTGGGGGACAGGTGATGAGTTGGGGCAAGTGATACGTAGGTGGGCGGGGCAGGTGGGTGGGGCAAGTGGGCGGGGCAGGGAGGTGAGGTAAAGTTAAAGTCACCCACTTCTATCTGCACTGTTGTGTGGTGGTATCTACTTCTTCCACTTCTGATTGCTTCCTACCAATATGGCCAGAATTTAGGGGGGGGGGGGGGGGGGGGGGGAGGGAATTAGCTTATCTTCCAAGTGTAAATCTGCTACATGCTGTAATTTGACCATTTTCGCCAAATATTTCAGGCCATATTATAATTATTTCCGCTCCCATTTCAGGTTGGAGCTGGTTTGTACCGTCAACAAGGCTGTGGTGTGCCAGGAAAAGATTGCTGGGGAGAAAGTGAGTCCCATGTGTCACATGGCACTCAACCCCGTCTCCATGGCAATCATGGTCTGCAGAGAACAGCTTATCTGGACGTACACGATTAATGATGAGACAAGGTGAAGGGAGGGGGAGGGGAGGGGGAGGGGGAGGGAGGGGGAGGGGGAGGGGGAGGGAGGGGGAGGGGGAGGGGGAAGGGAGGGGAGGGGAGGGGAGGGGGAGGGGGAGGGAGGGGAAGGGGGAGGGAGGGGGAGGGAGGGGAGGGGGAGGGGTAGAGGTGGGGAGGGGAGGGGAGGGGGAGGGGTCCCGGGAGCAGGAAGGAAGGGATGGGCAAGCGTATGATGTGGTATGGTGCGAGTGTAGTCCGTCCACACATTGGTCACCTGACTGCCGCATCATGGTTGGTGATCGTGTGAGGTTGTGTGCAGTGACCATGTGAGTTGTTCGGTAGCGTCCATTCCACTCCATTCAGATATTTGTGGAAGATTTATTTGGAGAAGGAGCAATTTGATCTAGCCAAGCTGTACTGTCGAGGGGAGGCTGACGAGATGAATGTGATCATACGAAGACAAGCTGAGTACAACTTTAAGGTGTGCATATATTGTCTTTGTGAAGTGATCTTGTTTTGTTTAGTGGTAATATTTGTGTGTTTACACACACACACACACACGCACACGCACATGCACACACACGCACACACGCACACACACACACACACACACACCTGTATCACCTCCCGCCCTTCCTGCCTTCCTCCTCCAGTCGAAGAAGTATGACGAGGCTGCCAAACTGTTTGCCCACTCCACTGCTCCCTTCGAAGAGGCGGCTCTGATGTTCCTGGAGTCTCAGCAGGTTAAACCACTCACAAAGTACCTCAGACTGAAGCTGGAAAATCTCTCTCCAGATGTAAGAATTGCTTGTGGGCCAGCGCATGACTGTCACATGACCGTCACATGACCATCACATGGCTGTCACATGACCATCACATGACCATCACATGACTGTTCTCTCAGGACAAGACACAGCAGACCATGCTGACAACATGGCTGACAGAGATATTCCTCAATTCACTTGGTGTGCTCAAGGACAGTGTGAAGTTGGAAGACTTTAGGCAGACTAGGATGGACTTCAGAGACTTCCTCTCCTCTCCGACGCTGAAGGTGAGGGAAGGGGTGGGAGGTGGAGGTGGGAGGGGCAGGTGAGAGAGGCAGGTGGGAGGCAGGTGGGAGAGGCAGGTGGGAGGGGAGGTGGGAGAGGCAGGTGGGAGGGGCAGGAGGGGAGGTGGGAGTGGCAGGTGGGAGGGAGGTGGGAGGAACAGGAGGGGAGGTGGGAGGGGCAGGTGGGAGGGGAGGTGGGAGGGGCAGGTGGGAGGGGTACTGTAAGTGAGGGTGCGTGGACGCTGGTGTAGGAGAGTGCTGTGGTCTCAGTACGTTGTGTGTATCAACACAACTTGATGCCTATTGTTGTTTGTTTGTTTGTTTGTTTCTAGCCATGCTTCGAGGGCAACAAGGCTACTCTGTACGAGTTGATCACTAGTCACGGCTTTCCTGAAGAGACTGTGTACCTGGCTATGCTCCTGCATGGTACGACCACACCCACCACACACAATAGTCACATGACTATCACATGATCGTCACATGACTCGCTCACTACCTGCAGATTACAGTCGGGTAGTCCGGCACCACATCCAATGCGAGGAGTACGTGGAAGCCATCAAAGTGCTGGTGGGCATTAAAAGGGGTGTTAGTCAGTTGTATTATGACTTCTCCCCCGTCCTGATGCGCCACGCCCCCAAGGAGACGGTGGAGGCATGGAAGTCAAGGGACAAGAGGCTGGATCCAGTGAAGCTGATTCCTGCACTAGTGCAGTACAACCTGTCAGAGGAGAAGATGAGGGTGAGCGCGTGACCTGCATGTGACCTGCATGTGACCTCCACGTGACCTGCATGTGACTTGCATGTGACCTGCATGTGACTTGCATGTGACCTCCACGTGACCTGCATGTGACTTGCATGTGACCTGCATGTGACTTGCATGTGACCTGCATGTGACTTACATGTGATCAGCACACTTGTTACACACCACCCACCCACCCATCCAGGTCCACAATCGTGAGGCAACTAACTACCTCGAGTTCTGTGTCTACAACCTCCGAGTGCCGCAGTCGGCCATCCACAATTTCCTCATTTCCTTATATGTTGACCAGGGACTTGATGACAAACTCATAAAGTACTTTAGGAGCCAGGGGGAGGTGAGGGGATTCCCCCTTGGGAACCCGTTCATGTGTTTGTATTCTAAATTTAGTAACAATTTATAATGGCTAGTGATGACATCACTCCAATCATTGAAGTCCTTTACTGTGGTCCTGCCCCATTCCCCAGGAGCTGTCCCGTATCCCTTATGATGTTGAATATGCCTTGAGGCTGTGTTCAGAGCATCAGATGAACAGAGCTTGTGTGCACATCTACTGTGTCAAGGAGTTGTTTGAGGAGGCAATGGACCTGGCACTGAAGGTGAGGGGGAGGGGAGGTGAGGAGAGGGGAGGGGCAGGGAAGGGTAAGGAGAGGGGAGGGGAAGGGGGAGGGGGGGAGGGGAGGGGGAGGAGAGGAGAGGGTGCATATAGGTCTGTGTGTGTGTGTGTACCTGTGTGTGTGTGTGTGTGTGTGTACCTGTGTGGATGTGTGAGTGTGTGTGTACAACACCCCTATCCACTAGGTTGACATGGAGTTGGCCTACGAAGTGGCGTGCAAGCCAGATGGAGGTGGGTTTGACTTTGAGACTCGCGCTGACACTGAAGAGCTGAGGAGGAAGCTTTGGCTGAAGGCAGCCAGGAAAGTGGTCACTGAAGACAAAGACATACCTCTGTAAGTTGTGGGGGGTGGGGGAGGAGAGGGGAAGAGGAGGGGAGGGGGAAGGGGAGGGGTGGGAAATGGAGGAGAGGGGGTAGGAGTGTGTTGTGGCCTGGGTTGAAGTGGAGGTCAAACTGCATGGTGATAAACACTCGGCTGGACATTTTAATGTGAGTACAGTGTCAGTTGTGTGGCTTTACTGGCTAGGCTGCAAGTTGATGCATTTGGTCAGCCTAACCCATGTATGTGTGTGTGCTCTGGGATAGGTCTTAAGTAGATCTGGCACTGCTAACTAGCACCTCTGTCCCTCTCTCTCTCTCCCTCCCTCTCCCTCCCTCCCTCCCTCTCCCTCCCTTCCTCACCTTCTCTGTCCATTGTCTTCCTCAGTGCCATGCAGATTCTGCGAGACAGCCAAGTGCTTCGCCTGGAAGACATTCTTCCCTTCTTCCCAGACTTCACAGAGATAGTCACCTTCAAGGTGTGTGATGCACACACACACACACACACACACACACACACACACACACACACACACACACACACACACACACACACACACACACACACACACACACACACACACACACACACACACACACATGCACACACACACACACACACACTCACTCACTAATGTTCTTTTGGATGCTTTCCCCTCCCCTCCCCTCCTCTCCCCTCCCCTCCCCTCCCCTTCCCTCCCCTCCCCTCCCCTGCCCCAGGATGCCATCTCTGACTCACTGGAGGACTACACTGCGAAGATTGGGAAACTTGAGACTGACATGAAAGTAAGATGACTGTTTGTGTGCTGGCTTGTTTCCATGGTAACCCCTCCATTTTTCTTTCCAATCTGACAGACGGCCACTGAAAGTGCTAATGCAATTCGTGATGACATTTACAACATTAAAACAAAGTAATGTGTAGTAGTGTTTGTCAACACTGGTGTACATGTTTGTCAACACTTCTGTCTATGTCATTGGTGTTTGTCATTGCTGGTGTTTGTCAACCTTAGTGTTTGTCATTACTGACATTTTAAGCACTGATGATGTTCCGTCCATTGTTGTTGTTTGTTCTTTATATTGTTTTTGTTGTTGTTTGTTTATGTATGCAGGTGGTGTGAAGTGCCGGCTGAAATGAAATGCACCATCTGTACCTACCCTCTATTAATTAGAGGGTTTTACCTGTTTCCTTGTCAGCATTCTTTCCACATTGACTGCCTAGTGAATGATGTAAGTTCCACTTCAACTTTCACAAATGGAAGTGGCACTGGGTACCCTATCAGTAATAATTATGTGAGTGAATCCCTTTAATTCCCTTCTTTCCTCTAGATGAAACCGCAACTGAGCGGCGATAATAGGTGGGCGGAGTTCTATTCTCATTGAAGAGTCTTACTTTTACCAACTAATTACTTAAACTACTTGCAATTCACTTATGTACATGTAACTACTTCTGCAATTAGTTTGCATGTGGGTTCGATACTGTCCATTGAGTGTACTGCAGCCGTTTTGTCTGTGTTGTGCAGAATGTAGTTGTGAATGTCATTCAGCTCATCCCAGAACTTTAGCGTCACCAACTTTAGGCTGTAAGTTGGGGACATAAACCCTTCAGGTGCTATGTTTACTGTTACGAAAATGAGGCCAGAGTGCAGAGACGAGTCGTGAGTAGAATGACATTCATGACATTTTGCAAAGAACTGCAGCCACACAATTTGTACATTTTTCACTTGCCACCTTGCACACCAACACTGTACTCCGTTTAGTCATCTTGATGTGTGTTGTCAGTACTCCACTGCTGTCTTCATTCTCTCTGATCTGTTGTGGCTAGGCGTCGCCTTGACAACCTTCTCCTTCAGTATCACGGCCACCACCCAGAAGGCACCAAAGGGCAGGCTAAGATCAAGGCACAGATTGATGAGCTGGTTGCCTCTGACTGTCCAATGTGTGGATGGCTAATGATAGAGTGAGGGGATGCATGCACAGATACACACACACACACACACACACACACACACACACACACACACACACACACACACACACACACACACACACACACACACACACACACACACACACACACACACACACACACACACACACACACACACACTGTGTTCCCTTCCCTCCAGCTCAACAAGCAAGCCTTTCTTTGCCGATGGACAACTGGAAGAGGAACTGAAGAAGTGGGCCTGAGGGAGGGTAGGAGGGACAAAATTTAAGCAACATTTCCACTTTTTTCTTGCCTCTTGTACCATTGTAACAATATTAACTAGCTTGGGTGAATGCAGTGCAAGGCATTGTGTTAATTTATGTCCCCATCAAAGTTTGTGTGTGTGTGCTGTGTGTGTGTGTGTGTGCTGTGTAGTGATGGTTTCGGTTGCTTGCAATATTATTAGCGGGTGCTCGGGGGAAGGTAAGCACTGACGGAGCAATTGATCCCTCAATGAATTCGAAAGAACGTCGAGCTGTACGGCGGAACTTCCTGTCCTAGCTCAAGTGTTGCCATAGCAACCCCAAAGAGAAAGATGGCGCTCCCTCGAGTTCCCGTTTACCCTCCGCCCATGATGGACATTACTAAAGCGAGCTTAGCCTTTGGAGACAGAGCGCTACCTAAACTGGTAAGGAGGAGTTGCTTTCGTTACTCTTAGTCGCAGTGACAATGAATGAATGACCACAATGGCCGAAATTGCATGAACAGAATGACTGTTACTGCTCATTGTAGCTTGCCAGTGCCTGTGGATATCAGCAGTGGATTAGTGTTCGAACGTGTGTGTTGTGTGTATTCACTCCCTATTCATCATTCATATATCACCAACCTGTCTCACTAACTCTGTTTCCCCACCTGCCCCCCTTACCTGACCCCACCTGTCTCCCCACTGTATGCATGCATGTCTTGGCCTGTATCACTCCCTCCTCATGAAGACCTTGGAGTGTATGCAGTGGATGGTGTGTGTGTTGAGTTAGGCATATTCGTGCCTTCTTTAGAACCGTGAGTTGAAGGGGAAGGATGAGGCTGTGAAGCAAGCAGCTGTGTTCACCCTCACAGATGTGTTGCACAAACCAGAGAATATTGCCTCAGCAGTGAGGGAAGGTGAGCGTTGGGAAGTGTGCTTGTGTGTGTGTGTGTGTGTGTGAGTGTGTGTGTGAGTGTGTGCATATGCGCGTGCACACTTGTGTGTACATACCTGTGTGTATGTGACTGTACGTATGTCTGTTTAAACTAGTCCTCTCACTACACTGCTACTAGTAACAGTGTAGCTCTTGAGTCCTCTCTACACTGTTCACTTGCCCCAGGTATCCCTAGCACACTCCATGCCCTGCTGGAGGATGACAGTTGGGTGATACGAGCCAAGGCAGCAGAGGTGCTCACCACTCTGGCCTCACACGCTGTGGGACGGGCAGCCGTGTTGGAGGGAGGGATGGTACCCACTCTGGCCAAACTGGTACGTATGTGTGTGTGTGTGTGTGTGTGTGTGTGTGTGTGTGTGTGTGTGTGTGTGTGTGTGTGTGTGTGTGTGTGTGTGTGTGTGTGTGTGTGTGTGTGTGTGTGTGTGTTTTGTATAGATTGTGTAAGTGTGTGTGTTTTCTGCTGTCTGTATGTATATATGCATACGTATGTACATAGATGTGCAGTGGAACCTATATTTAGTAGTAGACACCATTGTGGCTCAGCTGTCTGTCCTCATTAGAGAGGTGCTCATATTTCAGAGGTAGCATCTCGGTGTAGGTGTCCTCATTAGAGAGGTGCCCTTATGTCAGGGTGTCCTCTATAAGGAGGTTCACACACACACATTAAATACGTAGTATCACCTAATGAGTCTCCCCGATGTCCTGAGGTCACACATGTCTGTGTCTGCCTCTCACTCCAGTTCACTGATGAGCACTATGAGGTGCGCTTCCACACACACGCTGCAGTGGAGATGGTGGCTAGGGTCAAAACAGGTGTGCTTTGTGCTCTGTGCTCACATTGAAGTGCATGGATGGGCAAGGAGAGGTTGAAGGTGTACCTTCTCCCTCTCTCTCTTAACCTCTCCCTAACTGTAACCCTCCCTCTCCCTCCCTCTCTGTCCCCTCTCCTATCCTCTTCCTCCCTCCCTCCACTCTTCCTCCCTCCCTCTTCTCTTCCTCTCTCCCTTTCTCTCCCTCTCCTCTCCCTCTCTCCCTCTCCCTCCCTCCCTCCCTCTCCTCTCACTCTCCCTCCTTCCCTCCCTCTCCTCTCACTCTCCCTCCTTCCCTCCCTCCTTCCCTCCCTCCCTCTCCCTCTCTCCCTCTCTCTCCCTCTCCCTCCCTCCACTCTTCCTCCCTCCCTCTCCCTCCCTCCCTCCCTCTCCTCTCACTCTCCCTCCTTCCCTCCCTCTCCTCTCACTCTCCCTCCTTCCCTCCCTCCTTCCCTCCCTTCCTCTCCCTCTCTCTCCCTCCCTGTCCCTCCCTCCCTCCCCCCTCCAAGATGCCTGTGAGGTGGTTAAGCACAGGCTGGTGTCCCTGTTGGTGGAGAGAGTGAAGGCAGAGGAGAGCCACGACCTCAACGGCCTGGTGTTGGACACCCTCCACTGGTGTCTGTGTGTTGACACAGAGCAGGCCCTGAACTGTGGGGCCATGGCAGTGTTCACTGAGCTCCTCTCTCACCCCCTTCCGGCTGTGCGCAGTAAGGCTGCCAGGAACATCATGGAACTTAGGTGAGGGGCAGTGCTGGCATGGGAGGATGTTGAGGGACTTGTTTGTTGGTTATCACCTCTTTGTCCCTCTACCTGTCACACACACACACACACACACACACACACACACACACACACACACACACACACACACACACACACACACACACACACACACACACACACACACGCACAGCTTCCCCCTGGAGGGCAAGCAGCAGGCGTGTGCTGCCTGTTGTATGCCTCAGTTGGCCCAACTCTTGTCTGATGTGGACTCAGCTGTGAAGGCTCAGGCAGCTGGGGCTGTGATGAGGTGGGAGGGGCTGTGATGAGGTGGGAGGGGCTGTGATGAGGTGGGAGGGGCTGTGATGAGGTGGAAGGGGCTGTAATGAGGTGGGAGGGGCTGTAATGAGGTGGGAGGGGCTGTGATGGGGTGGGAGGGGCTGTGATGGGGTGGGAGGGGCTGTGATGAGGTGGGAGGGGCTGTGATGAGGTGGGAGGGGTAGTAGTGGTGTGTTTGTGCATTTTTAGTTTTTATAGCCTCCCCACTCCCTCCCCCACCCTCCACCTCCCCTCCCCCTCCCCCTCCCCTCCCTCCCCTCCCTCCCCTACCATGCAGTGTGGTGGTGACTACAGAAGGCAAGAAGTGTGCCCTGGAGGCCGGAGTCCTATCCCTGTTGGAGCCACTGGTAGGGGACACCTGCTCTGAAGTCAGGTTTAATGCTGTCAAGGTGCGGGTGAGGGAGGGGACATGACAGGATAAGATGTATAGCACAGTAAACACACAGACGTACTTACACACACATGTGCCCCATGCTGCCATGGTGATGGCAGACTGTGGACGACACTGATGCTGGTTGTTGAAGTGGTGTGGTGAGTGTTCACATGTCTTCTTCTTCCTTGCAGGCCATCACTTTGTTGGCAGAGGCTCCGGAAGGAAGGAGGGGACTACAGCATCTTGTGAATAGGGTGAGTGGGCAGGACAGAGTGGGAGGGGCGGGGTGGGAGGAGGGACAGGGTGGGAGGGGCTGGGTAGGAGGAGGGACAGGGTGGGAGGGGCTGGGTAGGAGGAGGGACAGGGTGGGAGGGGCTGGGTAGGAGGAGGGACTGGGTGGGAGGGGCTGTGTAGGAGGAGGGGCTGGGTAGGAGAAGGGACAGGGTGGGAGGGGCCGGGTGGGAGGAGGGACAGGGTGGGAGGGGCCGGGTGGGAGGAGGGACAGGGTGGGAGGGGCTGGGTAGGAGAAGGGACAGGGTGGGAGGGGCTGGGTAGGAGAAGGGACAGGGTGGGAGGGGCTGGGTGGGAGGAGGGATAGGGTGGGAGGGGCTGGGTAGGAGGAGGGACAATATAGTGTGTAGGTGTGAGGACTTTTGCCCCTCCCCCCTCCCCCCTCCCACCCCCTCAGCTAGAGGACTTGTACAGTGATGTAGAGAACATATCAAGGGCAGCCAGGACAGCAGTCCAAGTCATCACCTGGAAGCCTTAATGGATGTGGGACCCTTTGTGCGTGTTTTGTGTTGTGTGTGTCAACAGTTGTGTACTATAGTTGTCTTTGTGCTATCCCAATGCATATCAGTGACCCTGTGTTATTGTGTTGAGCAGTTGTGTGGCATGGTGCAGCAGAATGCAACCAAACTCCATCTACGTACTATACATTGTTACCTTTCTCCATTGAGTGTTAATGACTTGAATGGCGAGATAGGCATGCCCACCACACCAGTGCACACGCAGCCCAGGTCATCAAAGTGCTGGAATGCACATTGAGTGAATCAATTTGGACTTGCCTGGATGTATATGCACTAGTTGTGGGATTAGTAATGGCGAATGTGCACACACACACACACACACACACACACACACACACACACACACACACACACACACACACACACACACACACACACACACACACACACACACACACACACACACAGTTTCCGCAGTCATACCACTTGTCTGTAAGGGTGTCTGCTGTCAAGTTAAGTGCATTGTGTCATAGACCACTGTCACCACATATTGTAATTGTGGGGATTACCCAGTGGAGACCGTCAAAGACAGCCACCTGTGGGCCAGTTGTAATGGCCTCTATAGAGAGGTGGCTGCTTTACAGAGGTGGACTCCAATGCTATTAGTGCTTCATCAGTAGTATTTGGGGCCAGGGAGGCTGGCTGGCTGTTTTAGAGAGTCAGCTGCCCAACGCAGTGACCATCTTAGACAGGTTCTACTGTACTGCAGTCCTAATTGAAATCACATGTGCAACTTCACACTCTTGTTGTCAAGCTCAAACTCAAACAACATCATCTGTAGCTCTTCAAAGGTGCAATGATCTTTAACATCAGAAGGTAGGCACTGACGTGAGTGCTTCCTCAAAGGATTATGGCTATTCACAGCTACAGGTGAACAAGCCAGAGAGAATAAACAAGGTGGAATTGAGTCATACGTACATAATTCTGTGTAATGGAAGGTGGAAGAAGAGGCTGTGTTGTGTCCCTCCTGGTTGTTCTTCTCTGTGGCGCTGCTGCAGTCGTGTCAGCAGAGGACGTGGTGGTGGGACTGCTCGCACTGGGAGATGTGCAGACTACCTCGCAGAGTGAGGAGGTGGACATCTTCAGTCGACTAATGTACCATGCCGCGCAGTTAACCCTGCAGGAAGTGAACGACCGCAACTCCACAAATGGATCGCTGCAGTCTCCCGTTAGTGGTGGTGTCCTCAACGGGAGCTTTGTGTTGCGGCTTCCGCAGAACTCTGGACCATCACCACAGGAGTTGGCGGCAGGAGCAGAATATCTTATCGGAGACGGGAACTCATCCATCATCCTGGGTCCCTTTAACGTTGAAGAACATGACAGTGTTGGGTTTTTCGTGACCGTCTTTGGTATTCCACTGGTCACAGTTGCGTATTCGGATGCAGGTCAACCGTATCGTGAAAGACTTAGTCAAGTCGCAGCGACTGCCGTGCGCTCCTGGATGGTGGGCAGTCAGGTCCAGCTGGCACTGCAAGCCGTGGTGCAGGAGTACGGCTGGACGGAGGTCGGGTTAATAGTGGGAACGGAGTCGCCCTGGGGCGTGTTGGCCATAGAATTGACAGCCAGGTTTGATGTTCAAGGCATCAACTACACTCAGTTTGAGCTGGAGCACAGCAGATTCCTGGAGTCACAGCTGATGGAGATAAAGGCATGCTGTCGAAGTGAGCTGCTAGCTATTGGCAAACTGTGCATGCAAGGAATTGCATTTTAATATCACTCATGTTAATTAAGTAAGGAGGCTAATTAGCTTAAACATAAGTATATACAGTACTTAACTCCGATCTTGCGATATATTCAATATTGTGTAGCAGTGAGTGCTTGTACATCCTGTCTCAGTTGTAATGAAGGGAATTACCCATGAGGTGTGCTTGACTAGTTTTGTTTATCAGTTGTACACTCAAAGGGATTACTTGTAAGGTGCGTTTGACACGAGTGTTGTTCTCTTCTCCTTCAGTTGTGCTGTTCCTTTGTGGAACAACCATCTCCAACACCACTGGGGTCATGGACAGTGTTCAGTGGTGGAGCATTCTGAGGGACTTCCTCCTAGCTGCCAGCAGTGCGGGCATGACTGGTGGGGACTACGTGTACCTCACTCCAGTGATGAACCCTTTGGGGGCACCGGACCTGGTGAAGGTGTTTGGGGCAGAGGGGGCCGTGGGGAGTGTCCTCCACGAGGCCTTCCGCTCACTGCTGGTGGTGGCCGTGGATGAACACGATGGAGGGTCCTCCACAGAGGTCTTCATCAGTGAGGTGGAGAGGAGAGCATATGGAGCGGGGAACCTTCAGTCTGGCTACCACCAGGTGTGTGTGTGTGTGTGTGTGCGTGCGTGTGTGTGTGTGTGTGTGTGTGTGTGTGTGTGTGTGCGCGCGCGTGCGTGCGTGTGTGCGTGTGCGTGCGTATGTGTGTCTGTGTGTGTGTGTGTGTGTGTGCACGCGCGCGCGCGCGTGTGTGTGTGTGTGTGTGTGTGTGTGTGTGTGTGTGTGTGTACTTACTCATACCATTTCATGACATGAGAAGGGCAGTCGATGTCCTTGTATGCTGATCGAGCTTGTTGTTCTTCTGTTGTTCTTGTGTCACTTGTTGTCTTCAGATGTGTTGTTTACAGGGATTTGAATTACGTAACTTCCACTTTGCACAAGTGTCTGTCTGCACATCACTGTGAATTACACCTTCTCTCTCTCCAAACTTCTCCATCCTAACTTCTCTTCCCTTCCCCCTCCACTCCCCTTCCCTCCCCACCCCCTGCTCCCCCCTGCCCCTCCCCCCTGTCCCTCCCCTCCCCTCCCCTCCCCCTGCCCCTCCCCTCCCCCCCATCACAGAACCTGTATGCCACTGCCATGCTCCATGACGCCATCTGGGTGTACACGGCTGCTGCAGAACTGGCCATAGCAGCTGGAGACAGTGTACTAAATGCAATGGACTATGCACCAAGTGTTAATTTCACTGGTAGGTATTGCAATATAAATCAAGTATTAGTCTCTCAACACTTAGTTCTCCCAACAGTGTGTAAATTGCACCAGTGGACACACAGGACAAAGTGTTACTTGACACACAGCTCACTCCACCCACTGCATCCACTGACATGGCAGAGGGGAAGAGCATGAGACTCTTTAGTGCAAGAGATTGTGACATTCCATAAGCCTCTCTGGGTCATGTACACTTTTCTGAAAACCCCAAAATGTTGCTACTGTCACTCCACACACATGGTTGACCTCTGACCTCTGCCCTCTGCCCTCTGCCCTTTGACCTCCAGGGTTGACAGGTCCTGTCCTGGTGGATGCTGACCGTCAGCGAGTGCCCCACTTCAGGGTTCTGGGATTGGAGCAGAACTCCTCCTCCTTCTCCCTCGTGGTCCACCTCACTCCCAATGCTGCACCTCCCAGTGACTACATTGCCGAACCACAGCCATTTGTCTGGGCCAGTGGCCTCATGACCCCGCCCCCTGCCGTCCCGCTGTGTGGCTTCCTGAACAAGCTCTGCCCCACTCCACCAGGTTAGTCAACAAACATCATTGTCACAACACATTGAGACCTGTTGTCTGTGATGATGATATCTCTACCCCATCCTGTTGGGTTTCATTAAAGAACAATCACCAGCTGTGGTAGTCTTGCCGGTTCTGTTGGTGGCCTCAGCCTTTTTTGCAGTCATCATCATCATTGGCGTCTTGCTCTTCAAGTAAGCTTTCTACTGAGCACACACGCACACACACACACACACACACACACACACACACACACACACACACACACACACACACACACACACACACACCTCCTCCTCCTCCTTTGTACACCTTGTCCACAATTGGACGTTGGGCGACATCACGACAAACATCAGACAGGGTTGGTTGAGCTAGCTGGCAGAAGTAGCTGGTGGATAGCAGACCGCCACTGGGCTCTGTCCTTCACTAGGTCTTCCCAGTTGGTGATCTTGGACAGGTCTCTATTGACAACGTCTATCCAGCGGAGTGAGGTTCCTCCAGGCTTCCTCTTCTTGCCTTGTGGCCGGCATTTCAGCACCTGTCGCTGTGGCCGGTGGGCTGGCATCCTTTGGACACACACACACACACACACACACACACACACACACACACACACACACACACACACACACACACACACACACACACACACACACACACACACACACACACACACACACACAGTTTTTGTGTATGAAAAGATTTCACCTGTAAAATAGAAGCATCTTTGCAGGTACATACATTTTAATGATTTTTGGTGCTACTCGCTAATTTTGCTAAAATTGGCATTACCTGTTAAAAATTGCAGCAATTATGTACTAAATTGACCTGCACGCCACACTCCACACTGCTGTTCCTCACTCCACACTGCTGTTCCTCACTCCACACTGCTGTTCCTCACTCCACACTGCTGTTCCTCACTCCACACTGCTGTTCCTCACTCCACACTGCTGTTCCTCGCTCCACACTGCTGTTCCTCACTCCACACTGCTGTTCCTCACTCCACACTGCTGTTTCTCACTCCACACTGCTGTTCCTCGCTCCACACTGCTGTTCCTCACTCCACAGACGCTCCCAGTACAACAGAGCACTCCATGCCATGCCTTGGAATATCCCAATGGAAGAAGTTACATTTCTACCACAAAGTTCTCCCTTAGTTGTGAGGAATAGAGACAGAGAGCGTAATTCCAGTTTAATAACTAATGCACCTCGAAGCAGCTGCATCCTGTCTGAGTGGTGGAGGGGGCGGAGCAAGTCATCACGTGGGGCGGGGTCGATACAGTCACAGCATGGTTTAGGGACCTTCAGCACTATCCCAGGACAATTTAATGTGAGCAACCGTATGTATGTACCTCGGTAACTATATTCACGGCTGGGGCAGGGAATGACAACATGAATGCATTTAGACTTGTTCCTAGCAACGGGGGCTAGGATGTGCGATGTTCACCTCTACTGCTACTTGCCAGTTGAGTGCACTTCCAACACTGGTGTGTGTGTGACAAGCAGTGGATGGGGCGTGTGTGACAAGCAGTGGATGGGGCGTGTGTGACAAGTGCACAGTCAATGGTTCTGTGTATATACGTATATCGATGCTTGCGATTGTTTGAAACAAACTCTGTTATATGTTTGTAGTGTGCAGCCTATTGAATTGCCACATACAGATGGTATCACATTGAGGTTCTGTCCCATCTTCACATGCATTTGTAATTATATAGTTCGCATTTTTGAAGTCCCATTCCCATTCCCATTCTACCCGTGTAGAATACTAGAGTTCTCCTGGAGCCTGTGTTCAAACGGAACCTTCAGCTGACAAGGCAACAGCTGGTAGAAGTGAAAAAGGTAATTGCAGGGTCCTCCTCCTCACTTTCCATTACACATGAAGTATGCTATAACATAGTGATACACATCACATGCCCGGCCGGGCCTTAAGATAGGGGAAGTGATGACACTGTTCCATGAATGAGTCTACGTAAATATGATCTGTAAAATTTAATGTTCCTCTTTCTGTCTCCACTTCAGCTGTATGATCTCTCCTCACCCAATCTGGCCCAGATTGTTGGTATCATAATAGACACGAACATTGTATACATTCTGCGCGAGGACTACCCAATGGGCTCCCTGCACCAGGTCCTCCACGACCCGACAAAGAAACTGGACAGCTCATTCCAGTACTCGTTTGCACTGGATGTCATCAAGGTGTGTGTGTGTGTGTATGTGTGTGTGTGTGTGTGTATGTGCAAGGCAGAAGGCAGAACTGTTGCTTTGCATACCTCCACTGTACAGGGGGTCGATGCTATTCATTCTTGTTTCCTTGGTTCCCATGGCAACCTGACATCCACTGAGTGCTATGTTGACAACCACTGGGTGGTCCGAGTGTCTGGGATGGGACTTGCCCTTCTCAAGAGCAACCAGTACTGCTTCAGGGAACCCAGTGGGGAAGGTGGGCGGGGCAGGCATCTAGGGTGGGCGGGACAGGAGTCAGGGGTGGGCGGGGCAGGGGTCTGAGGTGGACGGGGCAGGCATCTAGGGTGGGTGGGGCAGGCAACCCTCCCTATCTTCTCGCTCTTCAGTCTGTTTTCCCTCACCTCCCCTATACTCTCCTCTCCTGTGACATAGACCTGTTCTGGACGGCTCCAGAGCTACTTCGCAATAAGGCTCGGCAGCCGAAGGGAACACAAGCTGGAGACCTCTACAGCTATGCTATGATACTGGTGGAGATATTGACACGGAAGAAACTTTATTCCGGGGAGAATAAGGTCCCTCAATGTGAGCATCTAATTATTGATTGTTACCATATATGGGATGGAGCTGTGACTATATATAGAACGATGTGTGTAAGCTATCTGTGCCTTTAGTGGGACTCCAAACATACATAATGTATACCAGGTGGATTGTTACCATAATTATATGGAATGAGAGTCATTTCATAGTGATACAGACACACATTATATTATAGCCACAGAAGTATAATTGTATGTCGTACAGTACACACTTTACTAGTCTCTTATACATCCCTCGGCAATTAAAGGCTTGTGCCAGTGCACTGCCTCTCTAACGTAACTGCAGTGATAGTTTGGCAGCTGAAGGAGAGGACGTATCCGGTGCTGAGGCCCCATGTCTTCATCGATGACGGCAACACACAATGGCTGGACATTGTGGAGTCGTGTTGGAGTGAGGTGCCCTCACAGCGCCCCACTGCTGCGGCTGTCAAGAGGACAGTGAAGAAGCTGGCGCAGCTGAAGTGAGGAACAGCAATGAGGATTTGTGTAGTTGGCGCTAACTGACCTAGTTAGTGTATAGTGAATCCGTTAATGTCTATGGCAGAACGAGAAACTTTTATGACTGGTTTCCAACGCATGAAGGTATAGCTATAAGGAAACATAGACATTATAAGACTGATACATGCAAATACTAGCCAGAGGTGATCTGACTAGTTTCTGGAAACCTTGGAAACACCCCTGGATCCGCCCTTGGTTTAGTCCCATGTTTTGGGCAGGAACATGGGTTCGGTCATCTTGCTCTGCCTCTTTGCTTCATCTTCTCACTCGGTCCCCACTCCACACCCCGATCACCAGTTGCAGGATATGCATACCAGTTGTACTAAAGTCTTTGGAAGACTGAAGTATCCGTCTCAAGCAATCGGTTTCAACGCTTAGGGTCTTGGTCCCTGTCCACTTTTGCTGTATTGCAATAGTTCATACCTCGGCCCACCTGTAAAGTTGCCTTCTCTTCATTCCTTGACCCCCTCCCCCCACACACACACCTGCATACTATCAGTAATGTTAACATAGCGGACCACTTGGTGGGGCTCATGCAGAAGCATGCTGTCAACCTGGAGGTGCAGATGAATTGTTTGGCAGCAGAGAAGGAAAGGAACAATGTATTACTCTACCGCCTGCTGCCAAGGTGGGTGGGGCAGGGGAGGGGCAATGATGGCTTGGACTGTGTATTGTAGGCACAACTTGAGTTGCAGGGTTCCGTATTTCTTGCGTCTTTCACTGGCTTCCTCTTCTCCTCCCCCTTCCCACCCCTTCCCTCCCCTCCCCCTCCCCCTGCAGGCAAGTTGCCAACCAGCTGAAGCAAGGGGAGTCAGTGGCAGCGGAGCACTTTCCTCTTGTCACTGTCTACTTCAGTGACATTGTCGGCTTCACTAGCATCTGCTCACAAAGTACACCCATGCAGGTACGTACGTCTGTCTGTCTGTGTGTACGTGTGTCACTCTTTGTGGTTGCCATGGCGATGCTGGTAGCCATGGTAACTCAGTTCCACTCCTCCCCCTCAGGTGGTGGACATGCTCAATCAGTTGTATACAATGTATGATAACATTATTGCCCAGTACAATATCTACAAGGTAGGAATGATGTATTAAATGGTACAAGGACACCAACAGTTAAGGGGAATCTACATATTTTAACAATGACTTTGAAGTTAACTTTGGGGAATTCCCACCACAATCCTGTTGTAAGGGAAAGTCCCTACCCATCCCCTTGACTCCCAGGTGGAGACCATTGGTGATGCCTACATGCTGGTGTCTGGTCTTCCTCTTCCAAACGGCACTCGCCATGCAGTGGAGATCTGTGACGCTGCTTTGGACATCCTCCACACCACCAACCAGTTCAGCGTGCCCCACCTGCCGGGGACCCAAATCAAAGTCAGAATTGGAATTCACTCGGGTAAGCACCTAACTCACAGCTCTTTTAGTATGAAAGTCAATAACTATAGCGTTAACTGTTCACTGATATGGACATGGTTGTAAGAGCTCCTTCGGTCACCAATGTGTTAGCTGTGTGCATAGGATGGGTGCAATACATTCCCATAGCAAAGCTTCCAAAGAGACCAACTGTTGTGTTCGGTACAGACAATGATCACTTGAACGTCACTGTCAATTATCACAGTCCTTAAATTGGGAAACTGAATGACCTCTATAATCAGACCACTTGCAAATTAAGACCACCTGGGAGCAGTCCAATAGGTGGTCTTAATTCTTAAATTTCATGCAATTAATGGTCTTAATTCTCAAGTTTTGTACTAAGAGTAATCTTAATTCAGTCTAATGAGTGGTCTTAATTCTCAAGTTCAGTGTAATGAGTGGTCTTAATTCTCAAGTTCAGTCTAATGAGTGGTCTTAATTCTCAAGTTCAGTCTAGTGAGTGGTCTTAATTCCCAAGTTCAGTGTAATGAGTGGCCTTAGTTAATGCGCAGTACTGTTGAATATGCAACTGTTGTGCCATTATGCATCCTTTTTGTGTCTCCGTACTTGCTGTGATGTACGTATATGTTGTCTTGTTGTTGTTTACTTGTTGTCACTGCAGGTCCCTGTGTGGCAGGTGTTGTTGGTCACACTATGCCGAGGTATTCCCTTTTTGGGAACACCATTCTGCTGGCCTCACAACTGGAGTCCACAGGCAGAGGTATATACAGCTGTATGTGTGTCAGGGAGGGGAGGGCAGGGGAGGGGAGGGGAGGGGAGGGGAGGGGAGGGGAGGGGAGGGGCCAGGAGCCAGCTCTCTCACCTATTCATTCCACAGGCCAGAGAATCCACATCAGCGAGGCCACAAAGGAGCTCCTGGATGACTACAGTGTGTACCAAACCACTCTCAGAGATGATCCTGTGCCCAAAGGTAGGACCGGTGGCAACACCTATTGGCTGCTAGGGAAGAGGGAGGCGGGGCAGGAGGACTCGTCCCCAAGCAATTCTGAGGAAGGGAGCAAGATGTAAGAGCAGACCATGCAGTGGGTGGTATCAGCATGTCCGTCTGTGTGTGTGTCTGTGTGTTTCACCTTTGATGTGAAGCTGTTCGGTGGCCACCCCTGCACTTACCTTTCCTTCTCTTACATGCAGTTTCCAGTATTGGACGCGGCCTGGTGTCCCCATGACATGTCATCTACACATTGACCACTTACGTGTGCCTCCAGAGAAGCCCCTCTCCACCCCACCGCATTCCTCTCTCGGTTATTACTGCCCCAACCTCCCTGGGGCCGTTGAATCGCCAATCAGATATCAAGCCTCAAAGCACCAATTCCCTTTTAACCCTTAGGCCCTTGACAGCCATTTTATCTACCGTTATGCATGAAACGGACTTTTATTTTGTGTTAACATATCGTCCACCATCACACTGACGCACTGACACTTGTGACATACTGACACTTGTGACATACTGACGCATATTACACACGTAACGAATGTGACACCTCATAACTGCTAATGTGCGGTCTTGCACATGACTTCAAATCTGCACTTTAAGATTTTGCTGCCTGCTCCAGTAGTCCAACCTGTTCATGTGTTTGTGTGTGTGTGTGTGCACACATGGGAGAGGTGACCGAGGGGTGAATGGGTTTAAAGGGTTTCAGTCATAACACTGCATCACTACGTACAATGTTGCACCATTCACATGCCACTCCCCCAGCTAGAGACCAAAACACTAGCATGTGTACATGTACATACATGCCATTTATTATAATTCAAGCTCCACATGTAACTAGCTCTCTTGTATGTATTAATTTATCAAGAAATCAATATGTTTAATGTACGTATGTGGTACACAACATTAACTGCATGAATGAGCTGATCCAATAGCCAGTGGTGCTGCATGGTATGTACCTCACCTTGATTGCGATCAAGCACATCTCTTCACTCACATATATGTTCAGTGATGGCATGACATGTTAATATACACTTGCTCATTGATCTCATGCACCATTTTGGCCAACTAGTGATGGTGTGTACGTGCATGTGCCACTGTGTCTACACATGGAGTGCTACAATTATAGGCCACAGACATAAGTCTATGCCATCAACCAAAACAGATGGTACAATATGAACGAAGCGACTAGTATGTTATGAGCAAAATGAAATGACTTCAGATTCAATTAATATGCACGAGCGTGTGTGTGTGTGTGTGTGTGTGTGTGTGTGTGTGTGTGTGTGTGTGCGTGTGTACATTAAGTGCGCTGAAATAATAAAATTTTATGTCCATTCATTCATACATTCACTTACACAAGACGACACACTCAGTGTCAATGCATGTACTTCATACACAGCAGCTCACACACACACACGTGTGCAGTGTATGCCAAACACTAACACAAGCACTGCTGCTATAGAGTACAAGTGTTGAACAGTTCTGTGGATGTAGTACAAGTGTTGAACAGTTCTGTAGATGTGGGGCTAAATAGTCAGTTGTGGGAAGAGGTGCTCTGATGCAGTGGGGGAGGAGGCAAGACTTGGGCTGACTCTGATGGGAGAAAATTTGATTGCGGAGTGTGTCTCAATGGCTCCAGGTAGGGAGGAATGATCTCGAGGAGTGGCCGGGGTGGAGTTACCGATTGGGTCTGCTCGTGGAACATGGCAGATATCGATGACCCCGGGAAGGCCAAGCTTGTCCACCACTCCGTTCATGTCAACGTTTGGTTGTGGCTGTCCAAGTGAGTGGACTCTAGGGGAGTGAAGCAGTATACAGTGACAGCGTCACACCTTCATGACAAGCACACACACACACACACACACATACACACACACACACACACACACACACACACACACACACGCACGCACGCACGCACACATGCACACACACACACACACACTCGCACACACACTCGCACACACACACACACACACACACACACACACACACACACACACACACACACACACACACACACACACACACACACACACACACACACACACACACACACACACTCACTTGTAGTTTGACACATAGACCAAAGTGAACACAGTCACACATGCACACACAGATGTACATACTCACGTACACACACACTGACAGGAGAACACAAATGACGTAAGTGATAGTTGGCCCCACCCCCTCACCCCGCCTTCTTTCCTTCCAACCAGTAAGTGGTGACAGTTTTCTGACCCTTGAACTCAGACACGCCCCTCAAGGAGGTGTGGTACTCTTCGTAGATATCCAGGAGGTCTTTGGTAGCTTCACTGACTTGGATCTTCTGAGCTGTGAGTCAATGAGAGGAGCAAAAGGTTGAAGGAGCTCCAATTGCTCAGTGTGTTTGCAAGCGTGTGTGTGTGCGTGTGCATGCGTGTGTGTGTGTGTGTGTGTGTATATATGGGTGTGTGTGTGTGTATGCGTGCGTGTGCATGCGTGTATTTGTCTGCATGAAGGACCATACCAACACCTACCATCCACAATATGCACACACACACAGATGTTACCCTCACCTTTTCCGCTGGACTCCATTTTTGAAGCCAGCACAATTGTGTCGCCAAACAAACAGTATCTCGGCATAGTCTGGCCAACAACACCTGCCACACAAGGACCTGCAGTGACAACAAGTAAACAACAACACAAGAATAAATACATAATGATAAGTAAACAACAATAACAACACAACAATATAAACAATGCAATGAATACCATAACAGGCAGTCAACAATGCATGCACTGGTAGCAAAAGGTTAGATGTCATCAAACTCTTCGAACAGCAGAAGGTGCCTGTTTGGTGTATTCACTCTATGTATTGATTTCCATACTAAAAGAGCTGTGAGTTAGGTGCTTACCCGAGTGGATTCCAATTCTGACTTTGATTTGGGTCCCCGGCAGGTGGGGCACGCTGAACTGGTTGGTGGTGTGGAGGATGTCCAAAGCAGCATCACAGATCTCCACTGCATGGCGAGTGCCGTTTGGAAGAGGAAGACCAGACACCAGCATGTAGGCATCACCAATGGTCTCCACCTGGGAGTCAAGGGGATGGGTGGGGACTTTCCCTTACAACAGCACTTGCGGTGGGAATTCCCCAAAGTTAACTTCAAAGTCATTGTTAAAATATGTAGATTCCCCTTAACTGTTGGTGTCCTTGCACCATTTAATACATCATTCCTACCTTGTAGATATTGTACTGGGCAATAATGTTATCATACATTGTATACAACTGATTGAGCATGTCCACCACCTGAGGGGGAGGAGTGGAACTGAGTTACCATGGCTACCAGCATCGCCATGGCAACCACAAAGAGTGACACACAGATGCACAGACAGACAGACGTACGTACCTGCATGGGTGTACTTTGTGAGCAGATGCTAGTGAAGCCGACAATGTCACTGAAGTAGACAGTGACAAGAGGAAAGTGCTCCGCAGCCACTGACTCCCCTTGCTTCAGGTGGTTGGCAACTTGTCTGCAGGGGGAGGGGGAGGGGATTTTGGAAACATGGATATTTGGATCCATACGTAATAGCAAATGGTTTAGGTTCGTATACAGTATACAATCTAAGTCATCATGGCCCCTCCCCCTGCCCCACCCACCTCGGCAGCAGACGGTAGAGCAGGAGCTCAGTTTTCTCCTTCTCCACTGCCAGACAGAGCGTCTGCTCCTCCACCGCTTCCTCCAGGTGGAAGGCATACTTCTCCATCAGCCCCACCAGGTGATCGGCAATGTTGCCTTTGCTATGAGCATACAGTGTGTGCGTGCGTGCGTGTGTGTGTGTGTGCGTGTGTGTGTGTGTGTGTGTGCGTGTGTGTGTGTGTGTGTGTATGTGTGTGTGTGTGTGTGTGTGAGCATGGAGGGGCACAAGTGAACCATAAACCATGTCATATGCACTGAGCTTGTTTAAACCCATCACCATGGCAACATCTCTATTCCACTCCCTGTCAGCCTTACTGTAGCTTTGACAGTTTCTGGACTGTCTTCTTGACAGCTGCAGCGGTTGGTCGCTGTGAAGGGACCTCATTCCAACATGACTCCACTGCCTCCAGCCAAGGCAGACTGCAGTCGTCAACGGTGATCTGGGGGCGGAGCACCGGGTATGCCCCCACCCTCAGCTGCTGGACAATCACTGCAGCACACGAGAGACAAAACAAGTTTTAGCCTGTCGACATCTTAATCAACACACAAATCCACCTGGTATATATTATGTATGTTTGGAGTCCCACTAAAGGCACAGATAGCTTACACACATCGTTCTATATATAGTCACAGCTCCATCCCATATATGGTAACAATCAATAATTAGATGCTCACGTTGTGGATCCTTGTTCTGTTCGCAGTAGAGCTTCCTCCTGGTGAATATCTCCACCAGTATCATAGCGTAGCTGTAGAGGTCTCCAGCTTGTGTTCCCTTCGGCTGCCGAGCCCTATTGCGGAGTAGCTCTGGAGCCGTCCAGAACAGGTCTACATTGGGAGGGGGAGGAGAAGGAATAGAGAATGAAAGGAGAAGTAGAAGAAAGTAACATCAGAACATGTTTGTGGAGGTACTGCAAGGAATATAACACCATGAAACCACCACACTATGTCTCAGTCACCTGGCCGTGGCTGTTCAAACAAACTCCTGTCTTACCTACCCCAGACTCCTACCCCGCCCACCCCAGACCCCTGCCCCGCCCACCCCAGACTCCTGCTCCGCCCACCCCAGACCCCTGCCTGGCCTACCCCAGACCCCTGCCCCGCCCACCCCTGACTCCTGCCCCACCCACCCTAGATGCCTGCCCTGCCCACCTTCCCCACTGGGTTCCCTGAAGCAGTACTGGTTGCTCTTGAGAAGGGCAAGTCCCATCCCAGACACTCGGACCACCCAGTGGTTGTCAACATAGCACTCAGTGGATGTCAGGTTGCCATGAGAACCAAGGAAGCAAGTGTGAATGGCATTTAACCCCTGCACAGTGGAGGTATGCAAAGTAACAGTTCTGCCTTCTGCCTTGCCAATTGGGACACACACACACACACACACACACACACACACACACACACACACACACACACACACACACACACACACACACACACACACACACACACACACACACACACACACACACACCTTGATGACATCCAGTGCAAAGGAGTACTGGAATGAGCTGTCCAGTTTCTTCTTCCTGTCGTGGAGGACCTGGTGCAGGGAGCCCATTGGGTAGTCCTCGCGCAGAATGTATACAATGTGGGTATCCAAGGCAATGCCAACAAACTTGGCAAAATGGCGGGAGGAGAGGTCGTACATCTGAAGTGGAGAGAGAAAGCAGCAAACACGGTTGTCAATTGACCAAAACAGCACGACAACCAACGTTAACCCATGAACAAGATCTGTAGAGTCCTGAAGACACAATCTATGATTCGCTTCAATGAGCTGGTGTAGAGGTGACGAGTGGGGAAAGGCCATCGGCAATGGCAAAAAGAATTGGTCATTTCGCTAGTCATGAAGTAGCACAGAGCGACATGACATAACAAGTCAACTGCTAAGACACATGACCACAAACGCACAGTGCAAGGAAGTCTGAAGAAGACTTTCACAGTCAAAAGCAATTTCAATTGTTTCAATGCTGTGTGTTTGGTGGTGATGGCTACCATCAAAGAGAAATGTGATTAAGGCCTGAATGCTTCAATGTCAGCTTTCCTTGGCAGGAGAGAGGAAGACCCTGCAATTATGTATGTACCTGCTTCAGCTCCACCAGCTGCTCCTTCACCAGGGGAAGGTTCCGCTTGAACACAGGCTCCAGAAGCACATTCTGATTCTGCACAGGTAAAATGGGAATGGGACTGTTGATGTACACATTGACACACTCAAACTACAATAATGATGTAGAAGTAACTGCCACACTGTAGAACTTGAAATTGGGGGGGGGGGAGGGAGGAATTGCTCTACAACTCACCCTCCCCCCCCCACTTCAAGTCCAACTATTATTGCTGTTGCCTGACTACACATCAAAACGGACCCATTCCCTGACACAATCAGAGAACTATACAAATGTCTCATCTTCTCCACCAGACACCCTGTCTGGTCTGCTAGACCCTACTCTTCATTACCACACGGAGGCAGGACTTGTCTTTCACCCCCAAATGATGATGGCAAGCTTAAGTTTAGTCTAACAGACCAGTCCACCACTCACCTGATACTGTGCTGGAATGCTGTTGAAGAACCCCAACCCAAGCATATCCTCCATGCCAGTTGATCCCTCTGACCACTTTCGTGGTCCGCCCATCCACCCCATCACACTGTTTTTGTAAGCTACATCACTGGGGCTGCTCTTGCCACTCCCACCACCTGCTAATAGTGGGTTCTTCACTGCAAAGTTAACATCCTCAACTGGGATATTCCAAGGCATTGCGTGGAGCTCTTTGTTGTACTGGGAACGCCTGTGGAGTGAGGAACAGCAGTTTGGAGTGTGGCTGGAGAGAATAACTGCACAAACACATGTACAACCTTCAGCGATGAACAACAGCTATCAACAAGACACAAATACAAACGATAAGCTTAGGTTATGCAACAATAAGCCATGGTTATGCAACAATAAGCCATGGTTTTGCAACAATAAGCTATGGTATGCAACAATGCCTGTAGCTATAGTTACAAAAGTTATAGTTATGCAATAATAAGCTATAGTTATGCAATAATAAGCTATAGTTATGCAATAATAAGCTATAATTGTACCATTTCACTCACAATAACACAAATGCATGCACACCTAAAGTGTGTGTGTGTGTGTGTGTGTGTGTGTGTGTGTGTGTGTGTGTGTGTGTGTGTGTGTGTGTGTGTGTAGTCAGCATCACATACTTGCAGCACAAGATGGCAATAACGATGATGATAGTGAGAGTGGCCAGAACTAGCAGCACAATCGGCAAGACTATCGCAATGACAGAAGGACCTAAAATGGCCAGGAGGGGAAGGAGGGGAAGGAGGGAGGGAGATTATCACAAAGGCAAGTGGTGTGACTGTGAAAAACGTGTGCGTGTGCATGCGTTTGTGTGTGTGTGTGTGTACATGTGTGTGTGTGTGTGGTGTGTGTGTGTGTGTGTGTGTGTGTGTGTGTGTGTGTGTGTGTGTGTGTGTGTGTGTGTGTGTGTGTGTGTGTGTGTGTGTGTGTGTGTGTGTGTGTGTGTGTGTGTGTCGTATAGAGCACATACCTAATCCTACCACAAGTGTAGCATGCTTCCAACCAGTGTTGTGCTGATGATGTTCTGTGGACTAACCTGGTGGAGTGGAGCAGAGCTCGTTCAGGAAGCCACACAGCGGGACGGCAGGGGGCGGGGTCATGTGGCCACTGGCCCAGACAAACGGCTGTGGCTCAGCAATGTAGTCACTGGGAGGGGCAGTGTTGGGAGTAAGGTGGACCACGAGGGAGAAGGAGGAGGAGTTCTGCTCCAACCCCAGGACCCTGAAGTGGGGCACTCGCTGACGGTCAGCATCCACCAGGACAGGGCCTGTCAACCCTGGAGGTCAAAGGGCAAAGGTGAAAGGGCAGAGGTCAGAGGTCAGAGCCATGTGTGTGTGGAGTGACAGTAGCAACATTTTGGGGTTTTCAGAAAAGTGTACATGACCCAGAGAGGCTTATGGAATGTCACAATCTCTTGCACTAAAGAGTCTCATGCTCTTCTTCTCTGCCATGTCAGTGGATGCAGTCGGTGGAGTGAACTGTGTGTCAAGTAACACTTTGTCCTGTGTGTCCACTGGTGCAATTTACACACTGTTGGGAGAACTAAGTGTTGAGAGACTAATACTTGATTTATACTACAATACCTACCAGTGAAATTAACAATTGTTGCATAGTCCATTGCATTTAGTACACTGTCTCCAGCTGCTATGGCCAGTTCTGCAGCAGCCGTGTACACCCAGATGGCATCATGGAGCATGGCTGTGGCATACAGGTTCTGTGATGGAAGGGGGGAGGGGAGGGAGGAGCAGGGGGGAGGGGGACGGGGAGACAAAGCATTCTTGCCATTATCCTTGCAGACATACACAATCTGCGCAATGTCCACTAGTGGCAGGTAGCAATACAGGTCTGCAGTGACTACTTTGGGGTACAATTAGCACCAATAAACTACTAATCAACTCTGATTAGCTCCAAGAGGATGGATACTCAACATCCTACAACTCATCAATGACAACGAAACACACATGCAGGTGTGCACATACGCACACACACAAACACACACACACGCATGCATGCACGCACACACACACACGCACACGTGCACACACACACACACGCACACAAACACACACACACACACATGCACACACATGCACACACATACACGCACACACACACACACACACACACCTGGTGGTAGCCAGACTGAAGGTTCCCCGCTCCATATGCTCTCCTCTCTACTTCACTGATGAAGACCTCTGTGGAGGACCCTCCATCATGCTCATCCACGGCCACCACCAGAAGTGAGCGGAAGGCCTCGTGGAGGACACTCCCCACGGCCCCCTCTGCCCCAAACACCTTCACCAGGTCCGGTGCCCCCAAAGGGTTCATCACTGGAGTGAGGTACACGTAGTCCCCACCGGTCATGCCCGCACTGCTGGCAGCTAGGAGGAAGTCCCTCAGAATGCTCCACCACTGAACACTGTCCATGACCCCAGTGGTGTTGGAGATTGTTGTTCCACAAAGGAACAGCACAACTGAAGGAGAAGAGAAGAACACTTGTGTCAAACGCACCTTACAAGTAATCCCTTTGAGTGTATAAGTGGTCACTGATACACAAACCTAACTATATTGCAAGATTAGAATTAGGATAATTAGATTCATGTATCGTCCTAATTAACTTTCCTACTTAATTAACAAGAGTGAATAACACAGTCCAATGATTCATTTTACAGATAATTTGCCGATAGCTAGCAGCTCACTTCGACAGCATGCCTTTATCTCCATCAGCTGTGACTCCAGGAATCTGCTCTCTACCAGCTCAAACTGAGTGTAGTTGATGCCTTGAGCATCAAACCTGGCTGTCAATTCCGTGGCCAACAGGCCCCAGGGCGACTCCGTTCCCACTATTAACCCCACCTCCGTCCAGCCATACTCCTGCACCACGGCTTGCAGTGCCAGCTGGACCTGACTGCCCGCCATCCAGGAGCGCACGGCAGTCGCTGCGACTCGACGAAATATTTCACGATATGGTTGACCTGCATCCGAATACGCAACCGTGACCAGTGGAATACCGAAGATAGTCACGAGAAACCCAACACTGTCATGTTCTTCAACGTTAAAGGGACCCAGGATGACGGATGCGTTTCCGTCTCCGATAAGATATTCTGCTCCTGCCGCCAACTCCTGTGGTGATGGTCCAGAGTTCTGCGGAAGCCGCAACACAAAGCTCCCGTTGAGGACACCACCACTGACGGGAGACTGCAGCGATCCATTTGTGGAGTTGCGGTCGTTCACTTCCTGCAGGGTTAACTGCGCGGCATGGTACATTAGTCGACTGAACACGTCCACCTCCTCACTCTGCGAGGTAGTCTGCACATCTCCCAGTGCAAGCAGTCCCACCACCACGTCCTCTGCTGACACGACTGCAGCAGCGCCACAGAGAAGAACAACCAGGAGGGACACAACACAGCCTCTTCTTCTTCGTCCCTTCATTTCCAGCTGTACGGAAATGATTCTGGCACGTCCTGCTGGGTGTTTTGATGGCCATTGCTAAAGTGACAATTGAAGGCATTCGTGTGTCCACGAGACGCGAGAGCCGCTTCGAGCTTCCCGGAGAATGTTAATGAGATGCAAAATATCACGTGACACTGCAATGAATAAAATTATGTATTGCTTGATGGGTGGTCCCCATGTGAAACGCCCCTAGCTGCTTGCGTCTCGTCTGGCGAAGCTTCTGACTCAGTGCTTGGGCGTCGAGAAGGAGGCAAGCTACTGATGGTGAGTCGCGAACGCGCGGGAAATGTCTACGACGTTGGGCTGCTGTAGGGTTCGCTGTTTTGCTTTGGCTGTACTCTGAGGGCGACAGTGTTTAATACTGTTTGATGTAGCTACTGAGTCTCCCTCCTCCTTCCTCCTTTTCTCATTGCAGGGACAAGGGGTGAGCAGGTGAGTAAAGTCTCTTTGCTCGACTATTGTGGTGCTTTCCATTTTGGATGACTTGTGCTCTGTTGCACCAATTTACACATCTGCTCATTAGAGAGATGTCCACATACCTATGTAGCAGGGACCTTATTTCAGAGATAGTTTTTTACACATCTCTATGTAGCTGGGACAGTAGGCACTGTCCTCATTAGAGAGGTATCCTTATTTCAGAGGTAGTTCTGTACACATCTCTATGTAGCTGGGACAGTAGGCACTGTCCTCATTAGAGAGGTTCTTCAATTAAGGGTATCTCGTATAAAGGGATCCACCATAGACCTTATCTTTCTTCCTTGTCTATGCTTACACCAGCCGGTGGCATGGCGGTGTGAGTTAAGCTGGTGCTCATTCACTTTAGTCAGTTCTGTGTGGTTAGTGTCTGTAGTGAACAGTTGTCCTTGTGATGTGTGTGATTCATGTATGGGTGTGTGTGTGTGTGTGTCTGTGTGTGTCTGTGTGTATGCAGTGAGGAGTACCAAGACAACTTGGGCAGTGCATGGACACTGGAGCCTGGGAGCAGTGGCAAGAGGAATGGAGTGCGGGACGCAAAGACTGGACAGAGAGGGTGTGTCTGTGTGTGTGTGTGTGTGTGTGTGTGTGTGTGTCTGTGTGTGTGTGTGTGTGTGTGTGTCTGTGTGTGTGTGTGTGTGTGTGTGCGCGTGTGTGTGTGTCAGTGCATGTCACTGTGTGTCTTTGTGGGGCATGTGTGTCTGAGTGCATGGACACATGGGGAATAGTGACCTCTCTTGCATAGCTATATTTTGTCTCCCTTTGTCCAGTTACATTTGCATTGTCACTCTGAATTCATTTCCCTCCCCCCTCTTCTCTCGATGCAGGAGTGAGTTCTTAGATGACCAGCAGTTACTTGCCTTGGGCAGAGAGGATAGAGGGCAGCCAACAGAGCCATCATCTGTGAGTTAGCCCACCACTCTGTAGTGGACCTCACACACCCAACCTGCTGGCATGTGTGTCATTCAAAGGTGGAATGTTGACCTGATGTTGACTGTAATTGATAGCTGAATAATTTTAAAGACCCCTCCAATTTTTGTGCCAATGTTTGTCGGATACATTAAAAGTATAGCATAGCTTAGCGTTGTCTCTACCTGTCAGTTGCATATGTTGTTCATTGAATCAATATTCTATACGTGAGGGAAGGAGGAACTCTGTTAGTGTTGGCTGCTCCTGTGTACACTTCTTAGGATGTCAGTATACATGCAGCAGCTGTAGGGAGTTGTTAATTATATTCATAGCTTGTAAACAACCTCAAGCCAGCCATGGCCAGTGGCTTGCCTGTTTGTCAATGAATATCATTAAATTGGTATTCTGGCTACTGATATCATTTTGCATTCTACTGTTACTATATTTAGCTCTTGCTTTGTAAACACCTGCCTATGCTTATTTTATATAGTTTATATAGTAGGTCAATGCATACAAACTGTAAAGACTATTCTATGTCTACTGTGGGACTAAGGAAATTGACACATGTTGTCATTTTTGTCACCAGTCAATCAGACGGCGTCACAACTCTCTGGACGCTGATGAGGTGTTGACGCAGACTTCATTTAGGCGCAGTTTCAGAGAGCTGCCTGAAACACACACCAACTTTCCAGTTCAAGTGAGTTGAAATGGAAGTGGAAATGGGAATTCTGGTGTGTGGTCCTTTGTGTAACTTGCCCGTCCTCCCTTTGCCCCTCCCCCTCCCCCTCCCCCCAGTATGTGACGAGTGTTGCCATAAATGAGTCGGCCTCCAAGCTCACTCCGCAGGCTAGCATGCAGAAAGTTAAGGACATTTTGAGCAGTGGGGACTGTGTTGTCCACCGATCTGTCCTCTCCATCAGCAGCCATCACGTCAGCATTAAGGATGGGAGGACCAGCAGCGCCGTTCACACCTTCCCTCTCAGCTCCGTTGCCATGGTGCAGGTTAGTAAAGCAGGGAGGGGAGATGTCCCATCTACCTCCTGTGTCAGTACTAATCACCCCTCCCCCTTCTCCTCCCCCTTTCCCTTCCCTTCCCCTCTCCCTTTCCCTCCCCCTTCCCCTCCCCCTTTCCCTTCCCCTTCCCCTCCCCCCTTTCCCTTCCCCTTCCCCTCCCCCTTTCCCTCCCCTTCCCCTCCCCCTTCCCCTCCCCCTTTCCCTCCCCCTTCCCCTCCCCCTTCCCCTCCCCCTCCCCCTCCCCCTTTCCCTTCCCCTCCCCCTTTCCCTCCCCCTCCCCCTTCCCTTCCCCCTTTCCCTCCCCTTCCCCCTTTCCCTCCCCTTCCCCCTCCCCTTTCCCTCCCTCTTTCCCTCCCCCTCCCCCTTCCCCTCCTCCTTTCCCTCCCCTTCTCTCCCCTTCCCCCTGCCCCTCCCCCTTTCCCTCCCCCTTTCCCTCCCATCTGTAGGTCATTCCTGGTCGCACAGGTAAAAAGCTATTTATCTTCTACACAGAGGAGGGAGAGGCAGTCAAGACAACAAAGCTACATGTGTTCCAGTCAGACAGAACACCGGTGGGTCCTAGCAGAGTGGGCAGAGGGAAAGGAGGAGGGGAGTGGTGTAAGGGAAGGAGGAGGGATGTGGTGGGAGGGGAGGGAGGAGGGATGTGGTGGGAGGGGAGGGAGGAGGGGAGGGAGGAGGGATGTGGTGGGAAGGAAGTGAGTGGAGGGGAGGGAGGTGGGGAGGGTGGAGGGGAGGGAGGAGGAGAGGGAGGAGGGGAGGGAGGGGGATATGGTGGGAGGGGAGGGAGGAGGGATGTGGTGGGAGGGGAGGGAGGAGGGATGTGGTGGGAGGGGAGGGAGGAGGGAAGTGGGGGGAGGGAGCAATACGAACCCCAGCCACTTGCACTGAATATGCATAAGATATTGAAGGAATAAAGCTAATCCAAATTCCTCTATGTACCATACATTAGACTGGCAACACACTACATCTCTGTGCACTTGGCTATATCACTACCTGATTCCCATCACCACTCACTCACTGTCACCTCTCTAGGTGGAGACCATTGCCAATAAGCTTGGCTCAGCAGTGCACCAATACTCAAAGGCGGCCCCACAGAAGGTAGGATTGTGCAATTTGTGCTTGATATTGTGCAACAAACACTACTGCTTGAATGTTTCTGAGAGGTGGTAGGATTGCACAATTTAGACATGCTATTGCACAATAATGTCAGTATACACAGCTATCTGTAGCAGGTGATACTTTGCTTTGGCAGTGAATGTGTAGGCCTATACACCTGTTGTCATAGCAACGAGACATGGTCCTGCTTGTCCCCCCCCCCCCCCCCCCCCCCAGGGGAGTCCGAGGAGGAGTCCAAAGCCGAATGAAGCTGCTACCGCTGACATGCGCAGGAACTGGGTGTTAGCGCCGAAGCCGCACGAGTCACCAAGTAGTGCTAGAAACATGCCCACTCATCCTGTTTCTATGGAAACCAGTAGAGGCCCCGCCTCCCAGCACACAGGCTCTGTGCACACTGGGTCACAGATCTCCTTGAACAGCAGCGTGGCGACTAGTGGGGGGAGTCCCACTCAACATCGTCGCAATCGGCAACAGCAGCAGCACCAAGATGGGACCATCAAATCCACAAATCCTCGTAAGGGAGGTGCTGAAGAAGACATGAAGCGAACCTTGAAAGCCGCAAGGATACAGCGCGACGTGGATGTCCTGAACCACACATTTGACGACCTTGAGGCATTCCTAAAGGATGTGCGGAATCGCATTGCTGCCTACAAGGACTATGAAGAGAAGAGGAAGCATGCAAAGAAAAATGACGGTGAGTTGTAGGGCATGCTTGTACACACCTTGTATGCACCTTTCATGTGTAGCTACCTAAGTATACAGTGCAAGTAACAGTATGTATATATATGTATGTGTGTGTGTGAATGTATGTATGTGTGCATAATAAACGTAAGTATGTATGTATGTACGTACGTATATGTGCATGTATGTATGTATAATTATGTGTATGTATGTATGTATGTATGTATGTACGTTTGTATAATTATGTGTGATTTGTACAGTGTCCATGTGTTATGTAGTGACTTGTATTGGTTGTGTGGTTGCTTGTTTTAATCCTGATCTTGCAATTGTTGCATGGTTCACTTGTGACTTGTGTAGTATTTGCTGTTAAGGGGTGTGGATGTTCTTTAAACTATACATGTCACTCTCCTTGGTGTTCTCCTTGTGTGAATGAAAGTGCTCAGTGATACATGACTCAATATCCCTCTCTTCTCTCTCCTCACTCAGCTGCTCTGGAGAAGTTGCTGAAGCAAGCACAACCACCAGACGAGGCAACCTTTGTCTCAGCATATCAGAAGTTCAAATTTGCCGTCAACTTGGCTGCAAAATTAGGTCACCACCTCAGCCATCCCTCAGCATCGAAAATCATCAAGAGCCTCTTCAATCTGCTGGAGGAGCTCATTGGCTGTAACAAGGGGTGGGTCATGTGACCATATTGCCATGGTAACCCTTGTCCCTTTATTAGTTTAAATTGTGCTGGATTGTTTGAAGAGTTGTGTAGTTTCGTGTGATCATCATGTGACCTCGTGTGTGTCACATGACCCCCCACCCCCCCAGGAACCAGCTGGCTGCGTCTGTGGTGTCCCCACTGCTGAGCAAGCGTGCCATTGAGTTCATTAGCCGGTCCCTCAGTCAGCGACACCAGAAGCTGTGGATGGAGCTCGGACTAAACTGGAGGACAACCATGTGAGAGCCACACAGCCCCATGTGTAGGAGTGGGTTATGCAATCGGCACAGAGATTGAGCAACTAAAGTTTGAAATATAAAAAACTGACAGCAGTAATAAAACAATGAATGAAAATGCGTACTTCTTTTAATTGCATTTCTAGTCTACGTATATTCGCAGCACTAACTATTAATTCCTTTACTACTCCACTCGTCATTCCCCCATTCCTCCCCTCTCTCCTCTTCCCTCCCCTCCCCTCCCCTCCCCTCTCTCCCCTCACTCCCCCTCCTCTCCCTTCCCCACTCCCCTCCCTCACCCTCCCCCATCAGTGATCGCTGGCCCCCATCTCGTCCACTCCCTATTTTCCGTGTGGTGTTCACTGATGGCTGCACCGACACACAGCTCCACAACATCAGTGACCGCCCCGCCAACTTCCCCACCCTGGACCCCCTACCGCCCAATGAAAGGGGACCTGACTACTCGGATGCATATGACGACGGGTACCAGGTGAGTTGGCTGTATGCACCATGCAGAGCATACATAGTTGCCATGGTAACTGATGATTCCCTAATCTGAGGGTGTTACATAACACTATTTTATTGGACATGTGATGTCACATAGTGACAATCTTGTTTTCTCCCTCCACTTCCCCCTCTACTCCACTCCCCCCTCATGTCTTTTCCCCCTCCCCTCCCCTCCCTCTCCATCCTTTCTCCTTCCCTCCCCTCCCCTCCCTCTCCATCCTTTCTCTTCCCTTCCCTTACCCTCCCCTCCCCTCCCCTCCCTTTCCATTGTTTCTCCTCACCCCCTCCCCGCTCTGCCCAAAGGGAGATTTGGATGAGTTCCTCCCCCCTCAACACAAGAAAACTCGGACCCTGTCCATCAATCCTGCTGTCAAGGCAGCCATCTCGTCTACAGCGGCCATGGTGCAGCAGGGACCCATTCCAAAACCACTGCAAACAACCAAAGTTGAAGTGAGCAACCTTAATGTGAACAGATATGATCCACATGTGTGATGATCACAGATGAACTGATCTTTCTACTCTCTTCCTCTGCCCCTCTGCAGAGACTGTCGGAGAGTGAAATGAAGAAACAAGTTCCTTCATTCATTCCTATCGACAGAACAGAGTCCTCCAGTGAGGGGGAGGGGCAGTGGACAGATGTGCCTCGCCCCCCTGTACCCAAAGCCATGCCCACAACTGATATTGGTTAGTGGAATAGTCATAACAATTGCCTAGATTGCATAACAATTGCCAAGATTGCATAACTATTGCCGAGATTGCACAACTATATCACTATTCCACTCCATTGTATTTGAGTCTTGAGATCACATTCTTGAGTTCCATTCCCATTTCTGTAGATGGAAATCGAATCATGTATCATGGTCGTCTGGTGCCTGCCCCTCCTTCCATGCCAGCCCCGCCCCCTCCAGCACATGAGGTGGAGGATGAGCCAATGGTGGACGTTGCAGTGAGTGTAGATGTGGACATGGTGGGGACAGGGGGGATGGGGGGACATTGGGGACGGGGGACATTGGGGATAGGGGGACAGGGAGGACATTGGAGACAAGGGGGGACAGGAGAACATTTGGGACAGGGGTGAGGGAGGGTGTGTTTGGTGTGTTATGTGTGCATGCGTGCGTATGCTAGTTATCCAATGTTCACTGCTTGGACAAACGCTCCCTAGTATGTGTTCATCCTTGGACCCCTTCCCCTCCCTCTCCCTTCAGCCCCCTTCCCTCTCACCTTCCTTGCGGTGGCGCTCTGCTAGACAGATGGGCCTACCTGTCCCCACCCACTTGCCACACCCACTAGGGGATGTCCCTGAGGATGACATTATAGACGGTGACACACGGCCTCTGGCTGCTAGCTTTCCCAGCGCAGCCAATCAGATGCTTCCGCCCATCCCCCCACCCACCGGGTTCTCTCCACTCCAGGAGTTTCGCCAGTCTTCTGGAAGCCGATACCGGAAGGCACCTGGCCCACCCTCCATTCCTTTCCCCAGCAATCCTTATGGAGATCTTGTACCATCTGCCCCACCCACTGGCCAAGCCCCTCCCCCTCCCACTGGCCAAGCCCCTCCCCCTCCCACTGGCAGGACCCTTACCCTTCCCCCTGGAAAAGCCCCTCCCACACAGACTACACGGCCCAATCCTCCACCTCATCCTCTTAGCAACGTAGCAACCCCACCCCCAGCCACAACTGAGGCCCCGCCCTCTTCTGCTGGCCCGGCTCCACCTCCACCACCCCCAGCTCCAGCTGTCCCGCCCCCTCCCCCACCCCCTGGAGAACTGAAATCTATTCATACTCAAATAGCTGAAAATAAGGTTTTGACAGCATCTGGCATAACTACCAGTGAGTGGGGAGTAGTCCAATGAGCTGTGAGGTAGTGGGGAGTGGTCTAGTGAGCTGTGAGGTAGTGGGGAGTAGTCCAGTGAGCTGTGAGGTAGTGGGGAGTGGTCCAGTGAGCTGTGAGGTAGCGGGGAGTAGTCCAATGAGCTGTGAGGTAGTGGGGAGTAGTCTAGTGAGCTGTGAGGTAGTGGGGAGTGGTCCAGTGAGTTGTGAGGTAGCGGGGAGTGGTCCAGTGAGCTGTGAGGTAGTGGGGAGTGGTCCAGTGAGCTGTGAGGTAGTGGGGAGTGGTCCAGTGAGCTGTGAGGTAGTGGGGAGTGGTCTAGTGAGTTGTGAGGTAGTGGGGAGTAGTCCAATGAGCTGTGAGGTAGTGGGGAGTGGTCTAGTGAGCTGTGAGGTAGTGGGGAGTGGTCCAGTGAGCTGTGAGGTAGTGGGGAGTAGTCCAATGAGCTGTGAGGTAGTGGGGAGTGGTCTAGTGAGTTGTGAGGTAGTGGGGAGTAGTCCAATGAGCTGTGAGGTAGTGGGGAGTGGTCTAGTGAGCTGTGAGGTAGTGGGGAGTGGTCCAGTGAGCTGTGAGGTAGCGGGGAGTGGTCCAGTGAGCTGTGAGGTAGGGGGGAGTGGTCCAGTGAGCTGTGAGGTAGCGGGGAGTGGTCCAGTGAGCTGTGAGGTAGTGGGGAGTGGTCCAGTGAGCTGTGAGGTAGTGGGGAGTGGTCCAGTGAGCTGTGAGGTAGTGGGGAGTGGTCCAGTGAGCTGTGAGGTAGTGGGGAGTGGTCCAGTGAGCTGTGAGGTAGTGGGGAGTGGTCCAGTGAGCTGTGAGGTAGTGGGGAGTGGTCCAGTGAGCTGTGAGGTAGTGGGGAGTGGTCCAGTGAGCTGTGAGGTAGTGGGGAGTGGTCCAGTGAGCTGTGAGGTAGTGGGGAGTGGTCCAGTGAGCTGTGAGGTAGTGGGGAGTAGTCTAGTGAGCTGTGAGATAGTGGGGAGTGGTCCAGTGAGTTGTGAGGTAGCGGGGAGTGGTCTAGTGAGCTGTGAGGTAGTGGGAAGTGGTCTAGTGAGCTGTGAGGTAGTGGGGAGTGGTCCAGTGAGCTGTGAGGTAGTGGGGAGTGGTCCAGTGTGTTGTGAGGTAGCGGGGAGTGGTCCAGTGAGTTGTGAGGTAGCGGGGAGCGGGCCAGTGAGTAAATGCAGAGGAGAGTTTGTGATCTGCACATCTTCTTGCTCTTCAGCTGCTGCTGCTCGAAAGGTCTCGGGTATGCCAGATGACATTGTGGCTGCCCTCAAGTCCCGCCCTCCACTGAGGAGGGTCACAGTGGACCATAGTGGAAGTGAGTACTGGGCTTGGAGGTTGGTTGTGTGCGTGCGTGTGTGTGTGTGTGTGCGTGCGCGTGTGCCATAATACAGTGGTGGGCCTTTGTAATCCACAAGCAGCCCAAGGCTCTAAGTCAGTGTTGCATGTCTGCTGTTAGCATAAGCCTATGGGCTCTTATTCAGGTGGGCAAGACGATTTCCAGAGTGAGCTCCAGAAGAAGCTGAAGCACAGGAAGGAGAACACCCCTGTGGTCCAGGAGGAGGCGGAGGAGGGGGAGACCCCCAAGCCCTATGTTGGACCAGTCCTCCCGTTTGATGCGGATGAAGAGCATGTTGCCTCCTGGTTGTCCACTTATGGATACCAGAAGTGAGTGTGCCACACCCCCTCCCCACCCCTCCCCACCCCCTTCGATAGCATCTAAAGCTACCATAGATGTGCTCATTCAATTTTCCTACTGTTTCTTGTGAATTTGTGTATTTTATGGCATATACAAAATTAATGACAAAATATGTGTCAAAATGCCTAAGCATTACATCCAAGGGATAGCAAGTATGCCACTGTTTACGTGAAGATCAAAGTGCAAATTTCCTGACCAACTGCCATTTTGCGAATACTCGTCCAGTTATGTAATGTCTTCTGTTATTGCTATATATGAGTAGCCAATAGAATTGCAAGATGAAAGTTATCTTGCATTGGGGACAGTTCATGAAAATTGTGAAGCTAAAGAGATGTTTCCCAATGAACGTTGTTGCAAGTGAATGGTTCAAAGCCTGTCCTGCCCATGGCCTTTAATTGCCAGTTCTATTGTGTACATTATCAGGTATCAGTCTCACCTCTCTGTCTCTCCTGCCCCCCTCCCCCCCCTCCCCCCCCACCCTGCCCTTCTCCTCCTCCTCTCTCATCCTATGCAGTTGTGTGGCCAAACTTGGTGACATCACTGCTGTTGAGTTGTACCGTTTGACAAGAGAACAGCTGAAGGAGATTGTAGGACTGGGCAGCAGTGCTCGGTTGTACAGCCAGCTGCAGCGGGACAGGGCCAAGGTGATCACGCGTCTCTCACACACACACGCTCTTTAGTAGTGCAGCTTGCAGAATGTTGAGCATCGCTGATCACTACCGGTGTCCGGTGACTGTATGCACAAGATGAAAGGGCTGGTCTCCCCCTTCCACCCCCTTCCCTCCCACCTCCTCCCTGCCCCCTTTCCAGGCCGAGTCCATGGTGAGCCAAGACTTCCGGGAGGTCATGAAGAGGCAAAAGACAAAAGCAGAAATGGCACAAGAAGTGGTGGCCAAGTGGAAGAAGACGTCATCATTAGGAGCAGTGAGCTGCCATGCACACACACACCCACACCCACCCACCCACCCACACACACACACACACACACCCAACATACATATTGTCTTGTCTGTTTTATGTTAGTGTGAAGCACTTGCCCAATGCCCAACCTTTAGTAACCGCTTGTCCTGTCCTCTCTCTCTCTCTCTCTCAGTCCTCTGGCCAGGCTAGAGCGGGTGAAGCTCCCAAAGCTCTGAAAGCAGTGAAGAAGGAGGAGAAGGAGGAGGAGGAGGAGGAGGAGGAGGAGGAGGAGGAGGAAAGGCACCGTTCAGATCGCCGAAGGCAGCACCGTGATGAGCGGAAGGAGTCAAGAAGACATCGTAGGAGAGACAGAGAGGACCGGGGGAGGACAGCTGGCAGTGCTGATGAGCTGGATGGCCCAGGCAGGAAGGGGCGTGGTCATGATAAGCACAGGAGGCGTGGCTACAGTGATGATGAGGATGACCGCAAACAGAGGAGACATGGGAGGCACTCTAAGGCAAGAAGAGGTCGCCATAGCGACAGTGATAGCGAGGATAGGAAGAGACAACGAAGGAGACGGGACAGGAGCAGTTCCGAATCATACTCCGATTCCAGCTCTGAATCTGAGAATGACCCACGGTCTAAAGGCCGCTGGGCCTTGGGTGAGGGTGACGCCGCCATGGTGCTGCTCGGTGAACCGGAGAAGCAGATCCAGCAACAGCAGGTGCAGCTGCAGAAGCACATGGCACAACTGCAACAGATCCAGAAGCAGCTGCACATCAAGTCACTCCCAACGGAGCAGCAGCAGTCGCTCCAGAGTGACCTTTTGGAGCTGCAACGGATACAGATGGCCCGGCAGAAGGCGCCGGATGATGATTCGCTACAGATTCAGTTGATCCGCCAGCAACAGATGCTGCAGGAACATCTCATTGAGCTCCAGCAGGAATTGGTAATGATGGCCATCTCTGCAAAAGAGCGTGGCGTCCTCCCCTCCCCCTCCCCCTCCCCTCCCCTCCCCACCATCATCTCCAAGGTGGGCTCTGCGTCCAGCATCCTTAATCCGTCTGCCCCGCCAAACCCAATCCTACCTGCTGCAGCTCCGCCCAACCTCCTCCTCCCCAGTGCAGCCCCGCCCAACCCACTCCTCCCCAGTGCAGCCCCGCCCAACCCACTTCTCCCTGGCTCCACCCGCACCCTCCAGAGGGAGGCGGAGCTTGCCGCCCTCAAGGCCCAGCTGCACGCACAGCAAGCAGCGCAGGCTGAACTGGTGGCGCAGAACCAGCAACAAGCGCACGTGATTGCACAACAGCAAGGCCACATCCAGGTGCAAGCGCAGAGCCAGGCCGAGCTCCTCTCCAAGAGCCAGATGCAAGAATACCTCCTCTCCCAGCAGCTGGCGCAGGCTGAGAGCTACTCCCACCATAAGACTCAGTTGGAGCAGATGCTAATGCAACAGAAGCAAGAGACAGAACAGCTCCACCAACAGCTGCTGGCTCAGTCCCAGCAGCACTCGCTCATGAGCTCCCTCAATCAGTCGCAGCTCGGACCTCAGTTCCAACAAATGCACAGCATGCAGATGGGCGGGGCCATGCAGCCCTCGTATATGCAGGGGTACCCAGTGCAACAGACTGCCCCTGTCCCACCCCCTGGGGCATACGCCACACACCCAATGTACCCTGAGGGCATGTTGCCATAGCAACTCACGATACTTAAATAACTCACTTTTCCCGCTACTATTTGCTACAGGCACATTAGCTGGTTATGACATTTGTATAGTTTGCTATGCTAATACTTCTGATATAATATAACCATCCTTTTGTACCAATAATCACTTTGTTTTCTCCAACTGTTTTTCAATATGCTTTTTCACTGTCAACACAAATAATTATTGTTAATTATAATTGTAAAGTCTAATGCAGTAAGTGGAGGGAGGCCGGGGATAAGTGCATTCATGGTCACATGACTGTCACGTGATCAAAGTTTACTTGGCACACTTTTCAAAGAAGCGTCAATGCTCAGTCTCCAGATTCGCCTGATACCAGGGTCTTCCCCTTTTGCTTCCATGGCAACAAGGTGATCAGTATCTGCATGGCCATGGTTAATTGAAACAGGCAATGACCAAGCTGTGCACGTACACACCCACACCCACCTACACACCCACACCCACACCCACGCACACCCCCTACACACCCACGCGCACACATCAGATGTACTGTGCATGAAGACCTGATGGGACATCAAACCAGCACCACAGGCTATAACTCATTAGTTACAAGGACGGCCCCATACACATTCCACTCTACTATGTACACACTGCTATCTGCACCATACGTATCACAGATACACATTGCTATCTGCGCCATACGTATCACAGGTACACACTGCTATCTGCACCATACGTATCACAGGTACACACTGCTATCTGCGCCATACGTATCACAGGTACACACTGCTATCTGCACCATACGTATCACAGATACACATTGCTATCTGCACCATACGTATCACAGGTACACACTGCTATCTGCACCATACGTATCACAGGTACACACTGCTATCTGCACCATACGTATCACAGGTACACACTGCTATCTGCGCCATACGTATCACAGGTACACACTGCTATCTGCACCATACGTGTCACAGATACACATTGCTATCTGCACCATACGTATCACAGATACACACTGCTATCTGCGCCATACGTATCACAGATACACACTGCTATCTGCACCATACGTATCACAGGTACACACTGCTATCTGCGCCATACGTATCACAGGTACACACTGCTATCTGCACCATACGTATCACAGATACACACTGCTATCTGCACCATACGTGTCACAGGTACACACTGCTATCTGCGCCATACGTATCACAGGTACACACTGCTATCTGCACCATACGTGTCACAGGTACACACTGCTATCTGCACAATACGTATCACAGGTACACACTGCTATCTGCGCCATACGTATCACAGGTACACATTGCTATCTGCACCATACGTGTCACAGGTACACACTGCTATCTGCACCATACGTGTCACAGGTACACACTGCTATCTGCACAATACGTATCACAGGTACACACTGCTATCTGCACAATACGTATCACAGATACACATTGCTATCTGCACCATACGTATCACAGATACACACTGCTATCTGCACCATACGTATCACAGATACACACTGCTATCTGCACCATACGTATCACAGATACACACTGCTATCTGCGCCATACGTATCACAGATACACACTGCTATCTGCGCCATACGTATCACAGATACACACTGCTATCTGCACCATACGTATCACAGATACACACTGCTATCTGCACCATACGTATCACAGGTACACACTGCTATCTGCACCATACGTGTCACAGATACACACTGCTATCTGCACCATACGTATCACAGATACACACTGCTATCTGCGCCATACGTATCACAGATACACACTGCTATCTGCACCATACGTATCACAGATACACACTGCTATCTGCACCATACGTATCACAGATACACACTGCTATCTGCACCATACGTGTCACAGGTACACACTGCTATCTGCGCCATACGTATCACAGGTACACACTGCTATCTGCACCATACGTGTCACAGGTACACACTGCTATCTGCACAATACGTATCACAGGTACACACTGCTATCTGCGCCATACGTATCACAGGTACACATTGCTATCTGCACCATACGTGTCACAGGTACACATTGCTATCTGCACCATACGTGTCACAGGTACACACTGCTATCTGCGCCATACGTATCACAGGTACACACTGCTATCTGCACCATACGTATCACAGGTACACACTGCTATCTGCACCATACGTATCACAGGTACACACTGCTATCTGCACCATACGTATCACAGGTACACACTGCTATCTGCACCATACGTATCACAGATACACATTGCTATCTGCACCATACGTATCACAGGTACACACTGCTATCTGCACCATACGTATCACAGGTACACACTGCTATCTGCACCATACGTATCACAGGTACACACTGCTATCTGCACCATACGTATCACAGGTACACACTGCTATCTGCACCATACGTATCACAGGTACACACTGCTATCTGCACCATACGTATCACAGATACACACTGCTATCTGCACCATACGTATCACAGGTACACACTGCTATCTGCACCATACGTATCACAGGTACACACTGCTATCTGCACCATACGTATCACAGGTACACACTGCTATCTGCACCATACGTATCACAGGTACACACTGCTATCTGCACCATACGTATCACAGGTACACACTGCTATCTGCACCATACGTATCACAGGTACACACTGCTATCTGCACCATACGTATCACAGGTACACACTGCTATCTGCACCATACGTATCACAGATACACATTGCTATCTGCACCATACGTATCACAGGTACACACTGCTATCTGCACCATACGTATCACAGGTACACACTGCTATCTGCACCATACGTATCACAGGTACACATTGCTATCTGCACCATACGTATCACAGGTACACAGGTACACACTGCTATCTGCACCATACGTATCACAGGTACACACTGCTATCTGCGCCATACGTATCACAGGTACACAGGTACACATTGCTATCTGCACCATACGTATCACAGATACACACTGCTATCTGCACCATACGTATCACAGGTACACACTGCTATCTGCACCATACGTATCACAGGTACACACTGCTATCTGCACCATACGTATCACAGGTACACACTGCTATCTGCACCATACGTATCACAGGTACACACTGCTATCTGCACCATACGTATCACAGGTACACACTGCTATCTGCACCATACGTATCACAGGTACACACTGCTATCTGCACCATACGTATCACAGATACACATTGCTATCTGCACCATACGTATCACAGGTACACACTGCTATCTGCGCTATACGTATCACAGGTACACACTGCTATCTGCACCATACGTATCACAGGTACACATTGCTATCTGCACCATACGTATCACAGGTACACAGGTACACACTGCTATCTGCACCATACGTATCACAGGTACACACTGCTATCTGCGCCATACGTATCACAGGTACACAGGTACACATTGCTATCTGCACCATACGTATCACAGATACACACTGCTATCTGCACCATACGTATCACAGGTACACACTGCTATCTGCGCCATACGTATCACAGGTACACACTGCTATCTGCACCATACGTATCACAGGTACACACTGCTATCTGCGCCATACGTATCACAGGTACACACTGCTATCTGCGCCATACGTATCACAGGTACACACTGCTATCTGCACCATACGTATCACAGGTACACATTGCTATCTGCACCATACGTATCACAGGTACACAGGTACACACTGCTATCTGCACCATACGTATCACAGGTACACACTGCTATCTGCGCCATACGTATCACAGGTACACAGGTACACACTGCTATCTGCACCATACGTATCACAGGTACACAGGTACACATTGCTATCTGCACCATACGTATCACAGATACACACTGCTATCTGCACCATACGTATCACAGGTACACAGGTACACATTGCTATCTGCACCATACGTATCACAGGTACACACTGCTATCTGCACCATACGTATCACAGGTACACAGGTACACACTGCTATCTGCACCATACGTGTCACAGGTACACACTGCTATCTGCACCATACGTATCACAGGTACACACTGCTATCTGCGCCATACCTATCACAGGTACACACTGCTATCTGCACCATACGTATCACAGGTACACACTGCTATCTGCACCATACGTATCACAGGTACACACTGCTATCTGCACCATACGTATCACAGGTACACACTGCTATCTGCGCCATACGTATCACAGGTACACAGGTACACACTGCTATCTGCACCATACGTATCACAGGTACACACTGCTATCTGCACCATACGTATCACAGGTACACAGGTACACATTGCTATCTGCACCATACGTATCACAGATACACACTGCTATCTGCACCATACGTATCACAGGTACACACTGCTATCTGCGCCATACGTATCACAGGTACACACTGCTATCTGCACCATACGTATCACAGGTACACACTGCTATCTGCACCATACGTATCACAGGTACACACTGCTATCTGCGCCATACGTATCACAGGTACACACTGCTATCTGCACCATACGTATCACAGGTACACACTGCTATCTGCGCCATACGTATCACAGGTACACACTGCTATCTGCACCATACGTATCACAGGTACACACTGCTATCTGCGCCATACGTATCACAGGTACACACTGCTATCTGCACCATACGTATCACAGGTACACACTGCTATCTGCGCCATACGTATCACAGGTACACACTGCTATCTGCGCCATACGTATCACAGGTACACACTGCTATCTGCACCATACGTATCACAGGTACACACTGCTATCTGCACCATACGTATCACAGATACACACTGCTATCTGCACCATACGTGTCACAGGTACACACTGCTATCTGCACCATACGTGTCACAGGTACACACTGCTATCTGCACCATACGTATCACAGGTACACACTGCTATCTGCGCCATACCTATCACAGGTACACACTGCTATCTGCACCATACGTATCACAGGTACACACTGCTATCTGCACCATACGTATCACAGGTACACACTGCTATCTGCACCATACGTATCACAGGTACACACTGCTATCTGCGCCATACGTATCACAGGTACACACTGCTATCTGCGCCATACGTGTCACAGGTACCCACTGCTATCTGCACCATACGTATCACAGGTACACACTGCTATCTGCTCCATACGTATCACAGGTACACACTGCTATCTGCACCATACGTATCACAGGTACACACTGCTATCTGCACCATACGTATCACAGATACACACTGCTATCTGCACCATACGTGTCACAGGTACACACTGCTATCTGCACCATACGTATCACAGGTACACACTGCTATCTGCGCCATACCTATCACAGGTACACACTGCTATCTGCACCATACGTATCACAGGTACACACTGCTATCTGCACCATACGTATCACAGGTACACACTGCTATCTGCACCATACGTATCACAGATACACACTGCTATCTGCACCATACGTGTCACAGGTACACACTGCTATCTGCACCATACGTATCACAGGTACACACTGCTATCTGCGCCATACCTATCACAGATACACACTGCTATCTGCACCATACGTGTCACAGGTACACACTGCTATCTGCGCCATACGTATCACAGGTACACACTGCTATCTGCACCATACGTATCACAGATACACACTGCTATCTGCACCATACGTATCACAGGTACACACTGCTATCTGCGCCATACGTATCACAGGTACACACTGCTATCTGCACCATACGTATCACAGGTACACACTGCTATCTGCGCCATACGTATCACAGGTACACACTGCTATCTGCACCATACGTATCACAGATACACACTGCTATCTGCACCATACGTATCACAGGTACACACTGCTATCTGCACCATACGTATCACAGGTACACACTGCTATCTGCGCCATACGTATCACAGATACACACTGCTATCTGCGCCATACGTATCACAGGTACACACTGCTATCTGCGCCATACGTATCACAGGTACACACTGCTATCTGCGCCATACGTATCACAGGTACACACTGCTATCTGCGCCATACGTATCACAGGTACACACTGCTATCTGCACCATACGTATCACAGGTACACACTGCTATCTGCTCCATACGTATCACAGGTACACACTGCTATCTGCACCATACGTATCACAGATACACACTGCTATCTGCACCATACGTGTCACAGGTACACACTGCTATCTGCACCATACGTATCACAGGTACACACTGCTATCTGCACCATACGTGTCACAGGTACACACTGCTATCTGCACCATACGTATCACAGGTACACACTGCTATCTGCACCATATGTATCACAGGTACACACTGCTACCTGCACCATACGTATCACAGATACACACTGCTATCTGCACCATACGTATCACAGGTACACACTGCTATCTGCACCATACGTATCACAGATACACACTGCTATCTGCACCATACGTATCACAGATACACACTGCTATCTGCGCCATACGTATCACAGATACACACTGCTATCTGCACCATACGTATCACAGGTACACACTGCTATCTGCACCATACGTATCACAGGTACACACTGCTATCTGCACCATACGTATCACAGGTACACACTGCTATCTGCACCATACGTATCACAGATACACACTGCTATCTGCACCATACGTATCACAGGTACACACTGCTATCTGCGCCATACGTATCACAGATACACAACCAAACAGACTCACAGTTTACAGGCAAAACCATTGTGTTGTCTTGTGTGAAATAGTGTGGGTGGAGCCATCCTCAGCTACACAGCACCCTCCCCTCACATTACGTTACACATTGGGCTGCATTCGTCACTCACCACCATACTTCCTGTCCAAGTATCAACCCACTTCCTGTCCTAGTACTGACCCACTGTCCTAGTCCCTGTCCCCACACCTGTCCTAGTACCGACCCACTTCCTGTCCTAGTACTGACCCACTTCCTGTCCTAGTACTGACCCACTTCCTGTCCTAGTACTGACCCACTTCCTGTCCTAGTACTGACATACTTCCTGTCCTAGTACTGACCCAATACCTGTCCTAAGTCCTACCCACTTCCTGCCCAAGGCCCCACCCACTCCATGCAGCCACTCCCACCTTTGCTGCTGAGGAAGGCCCGGATGTGCTGACTGATGAAGGAGAGAGGGAGGACAAAACTGAGGTGGGGACATGTCTTGCCAGTGGAGTTGTCTCTACAGTAAGAAGTGGGTAAATAGGACATTGTGGTACACCTGTTCGTAAGCGATCAATCTGCAGTAAGTGGGGGGGGGGGGGGGGGGGGGTGAGTTCATGAGGGGAGGGGAGGGAGATTGAGTTGAGTGAGGAGTGGAGGTGGATGGGAGATGAGTGAGGGAGAGGGAAATAAAGAGAATGACGGGGAGGGGGAGAGGAAAGGGGGAGGGGGAGGGGGACAGAGGGTAGGTAATGATGAAAGGGAACTGCATTCACATTCTCAACAAATTTGCTCAAGTGTTCACACACCAGGTGAGTTTGACCAAGATGATGTGCTAGATTGTCTGAATGAGAGCACAGCATATGACAAGACCATTTAAATGGTACAAGGACAACATATTACATCACTCACATTATAACACTTGTTACCATACCAATGGGTTGACTTGTATCCGTGGCAACCACAATCCCACCACTGCACCCATGGTGGACGGCAGCTGTCACCTGCAACACAAAATGGTTGACTCCTAATAAACTGGTTACTATGGTAACAGCCAGCTATTGTCACACCCACCTGATACATTACAGGGACATCCTCCCAGTAGTGAACCTTTGAGACACACCCACTGGTCATTAGGGGTGTGTGGTGCTGGACAGATGGCTGGTGAAGAGGGTAGCCCAAAACGGTGACCTTGTCTCCATGGCAACCATTCTCCCCACTAGTTGTGGACCAGTAATTGATCAGAGTTGCGCTGCTGCTGAAAGGAGCATCAACTTGTAAAACTGCTACATCCAGGGACTTCCCCGGGCAACATGCAAAGACTACTCTGGCTTCAATTTGACGACCATCTTGTCTTAGTACCTGCACCCTGCTTCTCCCTGCGTTGGGAGAATGAAGTCATGTGACACCCATGTGACAGTCACATGACACACTGCAGCACCTACCATTCGTCACATGTGCACAGGTCAGCAAATGGTACTCATCCAGAACAATGCCAGTTCCCCAGGAGGAGTAGGAGGGGAGAATGCCACACACAAGACGGCCAACACCTTGGTGGGGTACAAGATGGCCGCCTCTTTGGTAGGGTACAAGATGGCCGCCTCTTCGGTGGGGTACAAGATGGCCACCTCTTCGGTGGGGTACAAGATGACTGCCATTGTCCTGTGAGGAGACACCATTGCTCTCAGAACCTACATTTGTGAGTGAGTTGCAATATGTACGTATATGAGGATACTGTAATGATGAGAATGTGACTTAGTGCTACACAGCACATCCTGAGTGCTGCTCTCTCACCCACGACACCCACAGAAATAGCTAGCAATGACAGGAAATCACCTATCAAATTACATCATTGTACTAAACATGTAGGAGGACATCCGGTTAGCTACAAATGGCCGCCATAACAGCACGCCTCCTCAAGTTTGACAGATGTGAAGTTGCTGACAGGTGGTCTACTGTATAAAGTGCTGGATTGTGTGTTCAACAGCTTGTGACAAGATGGCAGCTGCACAAGTTAGTGTGTGGGTGGGCCAGAAGGTGTCCAGTTTCAGCAAACTACCAGACCATCCTCATTTCTACAATGGACAGCCAGGCACCATTCCCACACACCCACACTCACACCCACACATACCACACCCATGCCACGCCCATGCCACGCCCACCTGCATCCTTCTCCTGCATACACAAGACATCCCTCATTGCTTCGTGCACTGTAACCATGGGAACAGCGAGGGCCAAGCCAGTCAATGAATCAGATTTCAAGAGAATAGGGACAATCACTATGGCAACCGGCATACAGCATCTGTCCTTTGATTGTAGGGTCTTCCCTTCACACTTAAGGTATCTCATGACCAAGCCTCCTTCACAACCAATTGGGCATGGAGCATCCAGAACGATGATATCACCATGGCAACCACAAATGGACCCTCTAATCATTGAGTTGATGAATATATCAGGACAAGCGTTGGCAAGGGGGGTGGCTTGGACCACCACCTCATCACCAGTGCAGAGGGGAGCAGGGGGCAGTGAGGACAGCTCCCTGAAGAGAGATGGGAGGGGGAAGAGGGAGGGGAGGGGCAGTGGAAGAGAGGGGGAGGAGCAATGGAAGGGAGGGGAGGAGCAGTGGAAGGGAGGGGGAGGAGCAATGGAAGGGAGGGGGAGGGGCAGTGGAAGGGAGGGGGAGGAGCAATGGAAGGGAGGGGGAGGAGCAGTGGAAGGGAGGGAAGGGGAAGGGCAGGAGCAGTGGAAGGGAGGGGGAGGAGCAATGGAAGGGAGGGGGAGGGGCAATGGAAGGGAGGGGGAGGGGCAGTGGAAGGGAGGGGGAGGAGCAATGGAAGGGAGGGGGAGGAGCAATGGAAGGGAGGGGAGGAGCAGTGGAAGGGAGGGGGAGGAGCAATGGAAGGGAGGGGGAGGAGCAATGGAAGGGAGGGGGAGGAGCAATGGAAGGGAGGGAAGGGGAAGGGCAGGAGGGGAGGAGCAATGGAAGGGAGGGGAGGAGCAGTGGAAAGGAGGGGGAGGAGCAGTGGAAGGGAGGGGGAGGAGCAGTGGAAGGGAGGGGGAGGAGCAGGAGGGCAAGGAGAATAAGTAAAGTTAATGCAGAAATGACTTCAAACCACATTCCAGGTACATCACTGGCCTGTTTAGGGTGCTTTGCTGTATGAGGCTAGTAGAACAGCCTTCTTCAGCGACATGACTTCCATGGCAGATTACATCTTACAGCTAAGTGAGGTTTGGAGCCTCCAAGGAGTTAGTATGCATATAATACAAAGTGTTCATAGTCCAGCAGCAAGGCCAGACAAGTAATATAAAAGCAACAGTTACATTGCACTATGTCATAGTTAAATGCCGCCCATGCAAGAGGTGTCTGCGGGATTTTGACCACTCAGCACTCGGGCGCTTCACGCCCTCAAGCTTCGTGCTCTAAATCCACAGACACTGATTGGGCGGCATTTAAGTAATATAGATCCATTAATCCCTGATGTGTCCGGCAAGCACGCGATGCAGGCGGAAGTGCAAGGGCACATGAGCATTGGTGGGCGTTGTCAATAGTTTGCAAGTCAGTGGCTGACCACATGACAGTCGAGGGAAAACAGACTCATTCCCCTTCCCTCCCTCCCTTTATAGATTTCTTACCATTAGGGTGAGACAGTGCAAGGGCATGCCTTTTGGGTGTGGGGTCCCCCAAAGTTATGGGAATGAGTGATGATCACATGGCAAGCATGTACTAGGTGAATGACCAAATAGGGCTGAGCATAGCCTTGGTTGCCTGTGGCAACTGTCACAGTAAGACCTTGGTTGCCTGTGGCAATTGTAGCAGTAAGGTCCGTTACCCGCAGCAACCCTACCAAAATACATTTGGTTGCCCGCGGCAACTGTAGCTGTAAGGTCTTGGTGCCCATGGCAACTACCACGGGAAGGCAGGTTGCAAATTATAGGTTGCCAGGGGCACCTGGACATAGCATGGGTTGGCAGGCTAGACCAACCCTTAAGAGTGTAGTGAGTGGACTTACTACCTCCACCTACCAAGCGGTTGGGAGGAGACAGCCATCTCCTCCCAACGTGTGATTGACATGCCCTTGCACTATTCGCCAAATGATATAGGTGTAGGTTAGGCCTTTAAAGGTAGAATAGGTTCAGGTCTTATCAATATTCAAGGACGCAGCAAGGGGTTAATGCCCGCCATGTACGTGTATGGCATGTATCATCACATGTACTCTGCCTGCCACATACGTCTACGGGATTTAGAATCACGTGTGAAGCAATTGGAATGCTTCTCAGAGATTTAGAATCATCGTTTAGATACCAGTTACCATGGCAACGAGATTTAGGTATATGTATACATTACTGTTAAGTTAGGTGTTGCTGGGGCGAGCCTGAGTGAGCCCCACACTGATCACATGTATGGTGATTGTCTGTATCTGTTGTACGGCCGTTTGGGCCACGGTGAAAGTTTTGGTGCAATATTTTGGGCATGAGCAACTGCAACACATGCAGTACCGTATATTTCTATTTGCCGCCAATAAAATGGCTGCCGTAATCGAACCTCTAGAATATTCGCCGCGGAAAAATTTCAACGCTGGTTTAAGCAAACGAAATGAAGGCAAATTACCTAGCTACTATCCAGTGGATGATCACTGGCACCCACAAACCCTCACATGACTCCTTTAGCTTCAGGCTTTCAACTATGTTCAGAGATGACGCCTCAGGCATGGACTAGTTACTAGTGGCTATGGAGATCCAGCAGGACCAACGGGAGCTAAATGCATGGTTTCTCTGCTTTTGACTAGTCTCAGAACTACTATGAACCCCTGAAAGTTGCAGCACTTCCAGACTCTAATCTCGCTTAGGCTCGCCCCCACGATGATCATCTGCCTAGTTAATATCACATACTGAACTGTTGTTGGATCAAGACACAGTGACAGCATAAAGTGTACATTCTATGACATCACTACAGGCTGGCATACAATGACGTCATTCACGTGCATCACGTGACTCACAGGGCAGGTCCTCCTCTTCCTTCTCTAGCTGTCCATGACAAAGGGTCCAGTTGTAACAAGAGCAAGGAAGAAAGACATTCTGTAAAACGAGCCGTCTGACTGGGTTTGCGCGGAAGAGATGACGACGCGGGGCTGTAGTCAAAGAACTCTGAATGCGGAAAAGCCGTCTGCAGTGTTCGGTACACACTCTTGAGCGGGACGCAGTCGACGAGGGAGGCTGGTTGCGGACGTGTGCAGTTAGAGCTATCGCATTGTGCAATGACAGAGAAGCGGACGTTTTCTTTGATCCAGGTCTGAAGGCAACCTTGCTGGACATCTCCCACTCTTTCCCACAGCGGCATGAGCCATGACGTGGTCGTGAGAATGGTAGTTGTGTTGGGAGGAGTAAAGACATTTCTTAAATGCACAAAAAATCCGCTCCCGGATGCGTATCCGTCCTCCCACTCCTCCTGGCCTCGCGAGGAATGCAGTACATGTACATCTGCGCACACCACCACTCCGGCAGCCATTTTGTGTTACGCAATCATACGGGCCTGTTTGTTTAGCGCTCCATCCAGCGCTCGTATCGCGTCCTAGCTGTGGTACATGGAGTATTGGTATTTAAGGCATTCTCTAGCAACGCTGCTTTGCTGCGAGATGCAAACCTCTACTGAAGAGGAAGAATGAACTGCTTCTTGCATCTCGCGCTTCTGCTCCTCGGCGCTGTCCTGCTCAGGGCAACCGGACAAGTGCCGTTGGCCGGCCGACAAGCGCTACTGGACGCGCACAACACGTGGCGAGCTGATGCCGCCCGCGACCTGGGCATTAGCAACATGAAACAAGTGGTAAGTGAGCGGTAGGAGTCCAGAAGCGCCCCCCCCCCCGGGGGGGAGCTACCGAGTAGAGCTAGCTAGCTGGGGACAAGACTACTGCTAGTGCTTCGTTAGTTTCTCTTGTTATTTGCGGCGTATGCAAATATTGCAACACCCTCCAGTTGCGCGTCTTGCTAGGCTAGGTATTTAAACCTTTCGCAAGTGTGTGTGTGTGTGTGTGTGTGTGTGTGTGTGTGTGTGTGTGTGTGTGTGTGTGTGTGTGTGTGTGTGTGTGTGTGTGTGTGTGTGTGTGTGTGTGTGTGTGTGTGTGTGTGTGTGTGTGTGTGTGTGTGTGTGTGTGTGTGTGTGTGTGTGTGTGTGTGGTGTGTGTGCGTACAGATTGGATCAAAGAAAACGTCCGCTTCTCTGTACCAACCAACCGCCACGCCCCCTGGGCCCCTCGGCGTGGCTGGCGGACGGGCGGCCAACACGGCCAGCAACGGCCGGGCGCCCAGCAGCCCCCAGCCTAGGGTACTCCTATGCGAGGCCTGTCACGCCGATAACGGTCCCCCGGATCGTTATCGGCAACGTTTCTTGCCGTTTTCGATCCGCTACCGGCGACTGGATCGCTGCCGTAGGCTATCCCCCTCGTTCGGAAACGGCCCCCTCCTAGAAAAGCATTCGCTATCGGCCGAAATCGAAGTCATTCTGCTTCTTCGTTCGTAATGGAGGTCCATGGGCTATCCTCCCTGTCCGGAATTGGTTCCTTCTCAGAAAACCATTCGCTATCGGCCGACCGTTCACAATCAAAGTCAGCCACCTCACCTACGTTAAGGACCTTTTCGGCTACGAAGACAGGTCCCAGGCCTAGGCTTGGGGCCTGCCCTACATCCCAGTTGGGACAAGGAGTACAGGAGAAGAATAAAAAAGTGCGTGCATGTGTGCCATCATCCCTTGTCTCCCTTGTCTTGCTGTGCATGTAGATTTGGAGCTCTGGGCTGGCTGCACACGCACAGAAGTGGGCAGAGTCTTGCTACTTTGGTGGGAGTGTCCCTAGTGACCGTGTCCAGGCAACTTCAGGGTGGTCCCAAGTGGGTGAGATAGTCCTTGGGCAGCGAGGTACCCTGACTGAGGTGGACGTGGTGCAGGTGGTGGACAGGGAGTTCACTGCAGGAAAGGAGGTGTTTGGGTCAAAGTTGACTGGGGATTGCAACAGCGTCCGCAATGCAGCCCAGAAGCAAATGTGTGAACACTTCCTTCAGGTGAGGGAGGAAGGGGAGGGAGGGGAGAAGGGAGGTTGAAGGATGAAGCTTGTTTGTCTGTGTTTTCAAGTGTCTGCCTGTGAACATCAGCACGTCTTTCTGTTGCTAATAAGACCTTATTTATCCAGCTGTACCCCTTCCCTCCACTTGTTCTACTAACGCTATCAAGATTATCAGTATATGCAAGGACTTTTGTAGTGAATGTTGTACCTTTCTCTCTCCCTTTCTGTCCCCTCCCTCCCTTCCCCTCCCTCTCAGCTCATCTGGCCCCGTACATCAGAGATGGGCTGTGGAGCTGCTTTCTGTCCGTTTGTACAGAATACTGAGGAGTACCGCACAACTTCTGTCATTGTCGTGTGCAACTACGCCCCAGGGTAGGTGGGTGGGGTGCACTAGTAATCCCCCAGGGTGGGTGGGTGGGGTGCACTAGTAATCCCCCAGGGTGGGTGGGTGGGGTGCACTAGTAATCCCCCAGGGTGGGTGGGTGGGGTGCACTAGTAATCCCCCAGGGTGGGTGGGTGGGGTGCACTAGTAATCCCCCAGGGAGGGTGGGTGGGGTGCACTAGTAATCCCCCAGGGTAGGTGGGTAGAGTGCACTAGTAATCCCCCAGGGTGGGTGGGTGGGGTGCACTAGTAATCCCCCAGGGTAGGTGGGTGGGGTGCACTAGTAATCCCCCAGGGTGGGTGGGTGGGGTGCACTAGTAATCCCCCAGGGTGGGTGGGTGGGGTGCACTAGTAATCCCCCAGGGTGGGTGGGTGGGGTGCACTAGTAATCCCCCAGGGTAGGTGGGTGGGTTGCACTAGTAATCCCCCAGGGTGGGTGGGTGGGGTGCACTAGTAATCCCCCAGGGTGGGTGGGTGGGGTGCACTAGTAATCCCCCAGGGTGGGTGGGTGGGGTGCACTAGTAATCCCTCATGGTAGGTGGGTGGGGTGCACTAGTAATCCCTCATGGTAGGTTGGTGGGGTGCACTAGTAATCCCCCAGGGTGGGTGGGTGGGGTGCACTAGTAATCCCCCAGGGTGGGTGGGTGGGGTGCACCAGTCACCTAACTGGTCCAAGTGTACTGGACAGCACTGTTGTCTGTCACCTGTCACTCCCACTCATCCCACAGCTGTACAGCTGCCCCACGATCTCCCATGCATGGTTCTTGGTTCATGGTTCTTGTCTCCCCCTCCTTCCTTCTACTATGGTTGCCATAGTAACAGATAGTACAGTTAGCACCATGTCTGTTCACATGGCTGTCCCCCTTGGCAACACTAAATACATTGGATAGATATAGTGTTGTATGTTAGGGTGGTGTTTCTATGTAGGGGTGGTGGTGGTTGTCTGTATGCTGTAATACAAATAGAAGTGGCGCTACTCCTGAACAGTAGTAAGAACCACCACAAGAAACTGCCTACAAGGAAGGGAGGCTGTACAGTATACAGAGCTAACCTTACTTCCACGCGCAAGCATGCCGTCGTGTAGAAAGCGCTGATGCCTTTTTCCGTGTTTTGTCTTCTTCTTCGTCAGCTGTAGCTCACGAACCTAGGGAGTAAGAGAATAATTTACCCACAGTTCTACAGTGCTCTCGACGGGTATATCAATATGCAGGTGGAGAAATAGGGGATGGTAGCAAGACCACAAGCGCAGCAAAATGTTGCCAGATGTAGGGATGGTGCAAATGTATTCAAAGTCAGTGAATGTTAATGACCTGCATGGGTTTTGCGTGGACAGGCTGCCCCCCCTCTTTGCATGGACCGGCCCTCCTCCTTGTTCCTACGGTTTTTCTGCCAGGTGGTTTGCTGTGCCCTTCAGAGACACACTGCCTTGTTTTTGGAGGAAACATTTTTACACACCCTTATACTGTAGATAATGGCTTCAGAGTGAAGTCCTGCAGTTTATCCCCCTCCTCTTCCCCCCCCCTCCCCCCTCCCCCCCCCAGGGGTGGCACTGGCCTACTGTCTCAGCATGCTGAGGAAGATGATGGATGTGACAGTTGCAGTGACAAGGAGCAATGTTACAATGACTACCTCTGTTGTGAGTGCCCTCCACTTGTGCAGAGACACACATGGATAGTGTTCATATGTCAACCGGTTTTGATAGTGACATGTTGGAACGCCCCAGGTTTGATACTTTAAGCCCCGCCCCCAGCTGGCACCCAAATATGGGCATTGAGTACAAACTTACTACAGTGAATCCTCGATTATCCGGATCACAAAATTACCTTGCACATGACATGTAGATTATGCAATTTCCAGCAGGGTGCCTGCTTCGGCGGGCTTCTGCTTCAGCAAGTCGCACAACAGGGAGTCAGGCCCAGGCTGATTTGAAGGATCTGCACTGTTAACAATGGAGGGTAGCTGCTATAACGATGGCCGAGTTAAATTCGATTGTTGGACGACAGCGAATCAAGCCGCCCGATAACCGAAAGTCAATGAGCGATAATCAATAAAATGTCCGTCAGTGGCGAACGAAAAACTGGAATTGAAGGATATCTCTTCAGGAACTGCAAGACGGGCGATTTCAACCCGAGGAGGACACTTCTGGAGCCCCACTTTATAATCCCAGAGAGTGTGGTGGCATTCTGTTTCGTAGTTTTTGCACCAAATGCGATACCAGCCTGAAGTAAATCAATACAACGCATGCACGTTGAGAGAACTCCATGCCCTCGCAGTCCGTAAACGAGGAGAGTCCTTAAAGCAGGGAATCTTACTAGAGTTGCTACAAAAGTAAATGTATGTATGAATGCATACAAGTGTATTTGTACAGTTAATGTTGTGGTTGTTTGTAATTTTACTTATCCGAACAAAATGTTTGTGGCATTTGACCAAAGGGGTTCGGATAACTGAGGATTCACTGTATGCTGATGTGGTGGTGAAGTTGTTATGCAAACTGTACTGTGTTTCCATGGCAACAGCATTTTGATTGGTTGATGGATGTTGCATATAAGGATACCCATTCATCAGTGTGGTAGAATGCCGTAGCATGGTCCTGTTTTACTTACGTACTTCTGGTTACATAATGACAACTCAGCAGTTTAGTGCAGAGGATAGTGTTACAGTGACTAAAATGGCCAAGTTGATGTAGTTGGAGGGTCACGAGAATAGAATGTGTTTTGTGACTGCACATTATCTACATATCTCCTGTCTTTCTCCTCTCGCCTCCCTCTTGCCCCTCCCCTCACCTCCCTCTTGCCCCTCCCCTCACCTCCTACCTGCCCCTCCCCTCTCCTCCTTCTTGCCCCTCTCCCTCTGCATGTCTTCCACTGTAGCTGCCACTGGGAGCCCATCCATAGTCGATGAGCCACCAGACCCAACTCCTTCTCCTCCAGGAGTCCCACGTAAGTGCAGTTACTAGAGAGGTGTCCACATCACTATGTAGCTGGGACAGTAGGCACTGTCCTCATTAGAGAGGTGTCCTTATTTCAGAGGTAGTTTTGTATACATCTCTACATATGTACATAGGTTTGTGCTTGAAGGATCATCTAGTCTTTGCAGTGGCCTAACTGCAAGAGTCACCCTTTGGACATATGTACATAGCTGGGGCGTGTGGAAGTGTTAATCCCCATCACCATATCCCCCCCCCCCCCCCCCCCCCCCAGGTGTGTACTACACAGGCACCAACCATGGCTCCTACAAGGGAGGAATGGAGTTCACTTTGATTGGGATTAACTTCAGTCCAGACCAGTTCAGCTACACTGATCCGTTGCTAGGCAACAAGGTGATGTTTCACCATGACAACTACCCATCCATGGAGTGCCCTGTTGTCACATATGACACAAACCCCAGAAAGATTGTGTGCATCACACCGTGAGTGTATGAGGGAGAAGGGCTGGTTTAGTGTGTGTGTGTGTGTGTGTGTGTGTGTGTGTGTGTGTGTGTGTTGTGATGCTCATTACCTAATTCCTTCCTGGTAGGGCTGCTCCGGTTTCCGTGGCAACTGACTGGAGAGTGCAAGTGTTTGTTAATGGCATTTCCATTGAAAAACTTGGTGGTCGTTACTGCAGTGGGACGTGTACCTATAGAGTGAGGGGGAGGGGAGAGGGAGGGGTAGACAAGAGGAGGGAGGGATGGGTTAAGGATGGACGGAGCTGTGCTGGATGGGTTGGAGAGAGGGATGAGAGAAAGGCTACTGCTGTGGGTCACTGGTGTATGTAGGCATACTTACTATGTGGTAAAGTGTAGTCTTTTTTTACTTCCATTTCAGTATCGGGATTGGAATGTCCCTCAAATCAGGTATGTCACCCCAGCAGGTCCCCTGGGGAACCCCCTACTGATCCATGGTCGTCTCTACTCAGTCGAATTCTATAAGAGTGATGAGGAAAACCCTGATGGACCAGTCATTAAGGAGTAAGTGGGTGGGGCCTGCAGTGTGTGTGTGTGTGTGTGTGTGTGTATGTGTGTGTGCTAAATCTACATTTCTTGCACCTAATCTTCCCTGATCCCTCCTCCCCCTCACAGGATCCTCATGGGAGATCCTGCTTTACGCTGCTCTCCAATGTCGGATGACATGGTGTTGCCAGCAGCCATTGACGAAGACACCAACATTGGAAACCTCGCCTGTCTACCAGTTGTGGGGAACACCATAGGTGGGTGGGTGGGGCCTTGTTACCATGGCAACCTGCAAGACTGACAGCACAACCTTGTAGTATTATTTATATATATTGTGTTTGGTGCATATTAGTATTAATAACACACTTCTATTGTGCTCCCTCTTAGGATCTTACAACATCCAATTGGTTAGTCAGACAAGGGGGATTGCCCTTCTCCTAGGAGACCGCTTGGGATTGGATGCAAAGAACTTTGAACCATATCTCTACCAAACACACCCGGAAATCTTGGGCGTGTCTCCCAGGGAGGGTAGCAATGGGGGCGGGACCCTAGTGACTATTACTGGAACAGGGTTTTACCCTGATCAGTTGGAGGATGGCTTGAAAGTGACCATTGGAGGTGTGTGTGTGTGTGTGTGTGTGTGTGTGTGTGTGTGTGTGTGTGTGTGTGTGTGTGTGTGTGTGTGTGTGTGTGTGTGTACATGTGTCTATCCCATGAATGTACGTACGTAGCTATGTAAGGTGCTAACAGCCAAACTTGTATGTATCGTATAGCTCAAAAGTTTCTCGGGAGAATATTTTTGCGAATTTCGTGGATAGATTACGATTCGTGAAAATATTCCCCGCAAATATTTTTGGTGAGCTTAGTCAGATGGCATAGCTAGCTGCCTGTAACAGATCTAGCCTAGCTGCGCATGCTCAGAAGGCACAGTGCCTCGTGCTCATGATCTCATTGCTGAGTGTTGACTGCTACAGCTGTCGCCCTAAGGTTTTCAGCCGTTATGAGTGGGTCTGTGATCGATGTCTCTGTACAACTACTTCACGTGCCCTGGTTCAGTGCTACCGAAGCTGGACAGTTCACTGTCAACAGTAGTACTGGCGTCCGCCATCGTAGCTGCCAATGAAGTGGTGAAGAAGGTCATCAGCACTGATGCTGGCGAAGTGAATATGGTCATTAGTAACGCCATTGTATATGGTAGTCATGTGGTGAGGACTTCTTACCTGCCTTAGCCATGAGAAAGGATAGTTCTCTGATTGCCAGCTTAAACTATTATATGTTTGATACCTCTCTCTCTCTTGACAAGGTGTGCTGTGCCGTGTGGTGAACATCACTGCAACAGAGATCCAGTGTATCAGTGGACCCAAACCACTGGAACAGCCTTACTACACAGGTCAGTGGTAACACACACACACACACACACACACACACACACAAGATACCATTCAATGTTTGATGACATATATTTAAATGTTTCTCATCCAATTGAGTGACACATCACCCCCTCCCCTCCCCTCCCTTCCCCTCCTTTCTCAGGTGGTCGAGGGCTGTTTCGAGAGCTGTGGGATGAGGGTTACCGCTATGGACTGTCCCACATCCGCTCCCTCACTCCATCCTCCCCTGGCTACAAGGCCGCCACCACTGACATTGCCTGGGCAGAGACAGGCTATCCGTCACCACTCAATGAAACAACCTACTTTGCACATAAGCTTACAGGGTTCCTGGTCCCGCCCACTTCGGGGACATACACACTTGATATCCACTCGGATGACGCGAGTCAGTTCTCCCTCAGTTCAACGGCTGACCCTGCCAACCTCTCTGTGGCAGCCTATGCCCCTTGGGCGACCCATAAAAGGTGGGACTATTTTGCATCACAACGCTCTGAGCCTATGGAGCTTGAAGGAGGGAAACCCTATTATTTGGAGGTGTTGCACAACCAAGCATCATGGCACTATGATCTGTTGCTAGGGCTCAAGTTCCACAATAGCAACAAGACCAGAAGGGAAGTCCCTGCAGAGCATGAGGTACAGAGAGTCATTATCTCTTCCACCATCGTCAAGGAAACACATGTAAGTTCCCACAATTCTGACGTGTTGGTACTCCTTTGTGTGTTGATACAGTGAGGAGTTGGGTCGGTACCCTGGTGTTTTAGGGAATTACCCTAGTGTATAGCCTGGTACCCTATTGTGTTTGGTACATACCCTAGTGTATTCAGTACATAAGTAGGTACCCTAGTGTAGCGGACAGTGACTGCTGTGTGTTATGTTGTTGGTGTGTTGGTAAGTGACACTGCTGTGTGTGTGTGTGTGTGTGTGTTGCTGGGTGCAGTAGATTCATGCCCTCGCCATCACAGTAGTGGACAGTGTAGTTGGTGTAGTTGGTGTGTAGTTGCTTTGGCTACGCGAGGCTAGAGATGGGTTTGGGACGAGACTAGAGATATGGTGTGAAAACAGCGAAAAGGCCAATATGCGGCTTATACTCTTTCCGAGAACGACTAAATTGTGCTCAATGGCGGGATGCAATTGAGAGGTGCCGAGTCCAGTGTTCTACTCTGGTGGTGTAAGCCCTTGGTGTGGTGTCTGATGGTAGATTGCCAGATCCGATTTGCAACGCTTACCACACGGTAGAATGCTGTACGTAGTTTGAGTAGAGCAGAGAACCACTTCTCTGTAGTTCAAGAGGATCCACGCCTCAACGGAAATGGCATCCATTTCATCTTTTCCAATGATGTCATGTTATCGCACAAGTGTTCAGCTACTTATCTAGTGCCACAGCATCAGATGTCATATTAGTTGCTGTATACAGCTGTTTTGTGGCACCCATGCACACTCTCGCTCAGTATTGTGAATTACGTTGCTTATACAATGCCTTTGTTGCATAGCTACAACAAAGACCTATAGCTACAGTCTCATACCTGCAGTCATTGCATGCATATGTTGAGCTACTACACTAGACTCTTACGGCCCGTTTACACTACGCAGTGGAATGGTTCTGGAACGGTTCCAGAACGGTTCATACTGTAGTGTCAATGGGCGTGGAACGGTTTTAAAGGAAACCCTTCCAGGTGGAACGGTACCACCTCGGGTAGGTGGTCCAAACCAGTCCAGAACCGTTCTGTTCGCTAATGAAAATGATACCGCTCGTAAGCGGCTGTTCACGCCACTTGTCTCGCACGTAACTGGTAGTTGGAGAGCACAGAGAAGCTTCAGTAGTTCCAATTCTTCAGTAGCGACCTGTATCGTGCTCTAAACAGGTAAAAGCAATGGCTGGTGTCTGGAGTGACGCAGAGGTGCTTCTTTCGATCGAAATGCATATGGGAGAAAGGGAGAAGGGTGCTCAGGCGGCAAATACCGATAACTGCGCTTTTTGTTCAGAAATTTGGCACCTACGCAATGGAAATCGTCTGTTGGAGACTACTATGTTTGTTTTCCGCACTTCATTTTCACTACTCGAACCTGTTTCACTGTAGCTAGTGTAAACAGGAGCTGAACCGATGAGAACTGATCCATAGAACGGTTCTCATAACCGGTTATGGAACTGTTCCACTAGTGTAAACAAGCTGTAAGGACACATAAGTGTACTAAACTGGGCTGATAGTGAATACAACAATCCACAGCAATGGTAATTTAGCCAGCAATAGAGAAGTTTAGCATAGCGTAAAATGATACAATTTACGATAACATATTGTGCAATCACAAAATATGGTAAAACGCTTCCGTATTTTACGATAGAACCAAACTTTATTGTTGCTTTTAAACGCTATGCACTTCACCATCTTTTCAGTGTCTGCGAGCGTCTTAGGCACTTCTACAGCGTCTATGCACATGCCACTACTCACCCAGCGAGCGGCACACAGCGTAGTTACCAGTAAGCAAGTATCCAGATTTCTCTGCGCGAGCGCGTGCCTTGGACCGTGCATGCTCCTTCTGCGGAGGTTCCTCTTGCTTATACGGCTGTCGCTCTTCTTACAAGGATACACACAGCTTCACTTTTACTTTTTGGCATTGCTGGCGACGTCTTCCTGCTTCGCGAGTTCGCCGCACACGAGCAGACCTGCCTGTATAGTGTCACCTGCCTAGGTGGAACTCGCTACCGGTCTAGGTGCTTCTTGTACTCGATTGCGAAGGACGACGTCTTATTGCTTCTCGTTGTCTTCTTGCTTTGGCAAGTAATCAGTCAATATGTGAGTTCTGTCACCGCCATCTTACTATTTCTACCATTCTTACCAAGTTACCCTATGCCAAACGCGCTGATGGCATCGTAATAACGGTAATATATCCACGGTATCCATGGGATACCGTAATGTTATTACGCTATGCTGAAGCTCTCTAAAGTTTGTTTGCAAACACGTCGAAACACTTTAATGCTTCATTTGACCTGTTGGTGTTCACTCATGTGGACCTCTGTTCCAGTGTGATATTCATGTGACCATCTTCACTGTCATGGCATGGGAATGGTCACATGTTTGCTGTGAGAACTATGTTACAGGAAGTGGGGGAGAGGGGGAGTGGAGGGAGGGAAATGGGGAGGCCTGGAGGTGTCATTGAAGATGATTGGTGTGTGCTTTGTGATGATGCAATGTACAAGTCATTGTTGCCATGGGGACAGCACTACAATGGCTTTGTATCCTGTAACGGACATGCATACCCAATTCTCCCACTGCTTGAAACCCTTCCCCACCCCTCCCTCCCTCCTCCATAGGATGTTCGTCTCTACGCCTCACCTAGCTTGCTTCAAGCTGCCATCACGTGTGACGCATGGCCCAACTGCTTCTTCACAGTCTCCTTCAACGCCACCACCACCACATCTCCCATCTCCACCACTGCCACACCGATGGAGATCGAGGCTGCCATCAATGGCCTCCAACCACTGCGGCAGTATGGAGTGGTCACAGTGGACACTTCTAATGACACAGACTCCCAGCTTGCACTCAACATCACCTACTACAGCATGCCAGCAGCTGCTGGTTTGGTGACTGTTGTGAATGCTTCCAGCAGTGGAGTTAGCGGCACAGTATACCCAGCAGGGATAACCCTGTCATTTGGAGGAAGTCGGACCAGTGAGGCAATGATGCTGAGTGACATCACAGAATCAGCTACAAGAGCAGCCATTTTGGACCTGTCGTCATGGCAATGCACAAATAACCTTGATGGCTCAGTTGGTGCCGTGTTTTGGTCTGCAACTTACGAAGGTGACAGTATTCCCAATGTGGGGGGTAGTCGTGGTACTGTGGACACCAGTGTGGAGCCATTTTGTGGGAGGGGCTCACTGCGAAACCCAAGGTATCTTTTCCTAGACTCGTTCTCTGGAACAGCTGACCCTGGAAACGGGTTTCCCGTTGCAGTGTACAACTATGTGAGTTGATGCTTGGTGTTAGTAGGTGCTACCTCTAAGTCCTGTCTAGCGTGCTAGACCACCTCTGCCCCCAGCAAAGTGTGAGTAGCTGGTATTTGTATGCAGTGGCTGGCACACTGCTCTGTTCATTTCACAATTCTACTGTATCATTAGTACTATCGTAACAGAAGTATATCACAATACTAGACGAATGTAAAACATTGTGGGGGCGAGCGGGAGTATATATGCATGCAGAGACATGTTGGTAACGAAGTAGTGACTGAGACAGCAGGATTAGCATTAAGGTGTGCCATGCAATGTCAGACTGCGTAACTGCAAGTGCACAATATAGACAAGGAATAGACCGACGCAAAGATAACATGGCTACAGCGAGCAAGGCTGAGTAAAAGAAGGTAGCTGAATGGTAGCAAAGCTGCAGCACACTTCTAACCTGGCCTGTGCAGTCCCTGTAGAGCCAAGTGCTCCAGTGCACCCTCACTCACGATCCTGACAGGCGCGTCGTCCAGTAGAAGCGTAGTATGCGAAGCTCTACTGGACCAATGCAACTTCAGTGACAGCAAGTAAGAAAACCTCAAATGACAGCCCACTTTGCGCATGCCCCACTTAGTCCTTGTGTGGCCAGCCGAAGCTATATCTGCACTTCAGTTACCGCCTGCCAGCCGAGGCGTTTAGCATCGTCCATGGCGAGATCTGCAGCCCCTAGTTCAAGTCATTTTGGGTGGCATGTGGATTATCTGCAGCTGTGGAGACACATGATTGAGGATTGCAGCACAGTGAAGCTGAGGCGGACTCTCAAGAGCTTGATGACGGTGCTGTATAATGCAATATTCCTATTGTAACAGTGCTGTAACATTAAGAATCCTGTAACACTACTGTATCTCACAGCAGTACATATTTCCCAACAGTGTTGTAGCATTAGTACAGATGGGATGTTACAGAATTCATTGTATTCTCCACTCCCCTCCCACTCCCTACAGGTCTGTTTTGCCCACATTGGAGTCATACCCGGTAACAGAGTGGGTGCTTTAACACTAGTCAAATACAATGGCAGATTTGTCAACTTGTACTTATACGTCCCCCTGAGTGACAGCAGTGAGGACGGCTCCAAGAGCAGCGGCTGGCGCTACACCTGCTTAGACTTATATAAAGCTATCACAGGATCCAGCAACTGGTGGTCCACTGAGGGGAGTGAGCACATCGTGAGACGGCTCTACTTTGACTACCTGCCAGCCGGGGAGGACTTTTGGGTGGACAGTGTCTCTGTGACACAGGCTATGCCATCTCTCAATGATCCTGGTGTGTGTGTGTGTGTGTGTGTGTGTGTGTGTGTGTGTCTGTGTGTCTGTGTGTGTGTGCGTGCGTGCGTGCATGCGTGTGTTTGTGTGCGTGCGTGTGTTTGTGTGTGTGTCTGTGTGTCTGTGTGTGTGTGCGTGCGTGCGTGTGTGCGTGCGTGCGTGCGTGTGTGTGTGTGTTTAATGGATGATTATGTTCTGTCCTTGGTTGCAGCCTCCATTCGGACGTCACCTGCAGTTAGACTAGGAGGCGTGTTCCTTGATGATGTCGCTGTGACCATGTCAAGATGGCCGCTTGAGGACCTGTTCAATTCATTCACAAGAACAGTGAATCGTACACGTCTCACAGAATACCTTGCCGAGGACAGCAACATGTCAGCCATTTTGTTTCCCTTTGTAAGGCTGGATGTGGTTTACTCTGCTCATGATTGTGCTGTGGGGATTCCCCTCCCTGATGTCCAATCAACTGGTGGGTGTGACCAGGAGTGCATAACAGTAGTACGATCCCTTGACGCAAGTGGACCAATTGGAGGCAACTTCACCCTTCGTATGGAGGATGGTACAGTCGTGTCTGGTATCCAGGCGACAGCTAGTGCACCAGAACTGCAAGGCCTGCTTGAAGAGGCCACAAAGAATGGTGGTGTTGAGTTCACTGTGAAGAAGGGAGTGGAGAAGTGTTACACAGCCGAGTGGAGCATCGAGTGGAAGAATCGTGGAGGAGACCAGCCCCCACTCATTGCTGACGGACAGTACCTCGAAGGAGTGGGTGTGTCCATTGACGTGGTGGAGGACATCCATGGCGGTATCCTGTTTAGACCAATCCGTGGGGACATGCTCAGACTGCCCAAGAAAGATCCACAAGTGGAGGTGTGCATTAATAAGATCCCAGCATCCTGTCCCCATGACAACTGTGGTTTTAATTTTACCGAGGAAGCCACACCACAGCTGCACAGCTCTTCTCCATCTTATGGTTCAGCAGGGGAAGAATTAATGCTAATTGGACAGGGTTTTACCCTTGGTGGTGGAAATCTCATGGTTGTCATTGGCAATGCAGATTGTGCAATCTCTGACTACAACGACACGCACATCACATGCACAGCAGGGCCACACCAGGCGGGGATGTTCCGTATCGCAGTACTTGTTAGTGGTGTGGGTTACGCCCACCACAGTTATGGAGGACAGTACTTTGAGTACCAGTTGCAACTTGATTCATTGGAGCCCACCTCTGGCAGCATTGGGGGCGGGGCTGTCATCACTCTCCGTGGCAATGGCTTCCCTGAAATTCAGAATCAGAATGGAACAGGCAATTTTGGGCATTTCTGGAGAATGCTGGAACACTCCAATGACACCGACTTCCCCTGCCATCCCCAGCCAGAGTTTATGACCAACGACACAGACACATCCGCGGCCAATGACACTGACCCTCGGTCCAGTGAGTTGGAGGATGTCAAATTGGACCCTACAATTCTACGCTACACGAGCCTTGTACGAGTTGGGGATTTCCCCTGCTTGGTGGTGAACTCTACCCTCTCTGAGATGACTTGTGTGACTCCACCCCACAGCAACCCGGAAGGGGGCGTGGTCAATGTCTCTGTCTGTGTGAATGGGGAGGCGGGTTACCTGGCCAATGCCTTCACATACTCTCCCTCCCTCACCCCGGTCCTCACGGACCTCAGCCCCCCCTCCACTGGAGTCCTACAGGACACAATGCTGACTTTGACAGGCAGTAACCTCAACATCTCTGGCACTCCTGAGGTGGTCCTGGTTGGTGGAGCTGGCAATACAAGTGTCAGGTGTGCTGTGGAGACAGTTGATGAACACAACATCCTGTGTTGGTTGAATGGGAGTTACCTTGCTCCAGGGGAGTACAGAGTGGGCGTGGTTTTCCCTGGTGTTGGTTACCCTGCCTACGAGAGGGCGTGTTCCTCTGCTCCTTGCTACGACACTCATTACACACCCTTTGAGTTTAGAGTTGAACTGTTCATTTCGTCTGTGGCCCCGCCTTTTGGATCAACCCAGGGAGGTACCCAGGTGACAGTACTTGGAGGGGGATTCCCCAGCTCTGAGGATGATGTCATCGTCACCGTTGGCGATCGTTCATGTGTCATAACTTCTGTGAACAGCTCACTCATCCAATGCCAGACTCCTGGACTGCGGCAGACTTTCAATGGGTTCCTTGGTAAGTATTTGATACACTGTGCTTATACTGTATTCTAGCCATGCTCGTGTGTGCGTGTCCACGTTTCCATCTAATCCGTGCACATAGTGTGAATGGACTATATTGTCTCTTTGGTTGCTGTGCTATTTCACCCGTTCCTTTCCCTCACTGCAGAGTCCCGCCAACCACTGCCCTTTACCCCAGCTGATCTGACCATCTATCAAGGAGACTTAGTCACTGTGAGTAACAGAATATATGTGTGTGTGTGTGTGTGTGTGCATGTGCATGTGCGTGTGTGTGTGTGTGTGTGTGTGTGTGCGCGTGCGTGTGTGTGTGTGTGTGTGTGTTAGCATGTTATGCAGATGTCTGTCTACCTTTTTGCTGTGCTTTGTTCTCTGTCTGTCATTCAGTGGGAATGGAGTGGTGCTGAGTTTGACCTCAAGCAATTGCCATCCACTGATGGAGTGACTCCAATACTGCGTACTTTCCAAGCTGACCGTGGCCTCTCTGGCTCCCTGACGGTGGAGTTCTTGCTCCCTGGGCAGTACCACTATGGGGGAGTTGTAAATGAGTTCTCAGGATTAATGCTTACTGGAACCATCACTGTTGTACCACGGAAGGAAGAGGAGGCCCCTGTAATTGTCTCAGTGGGTGGGTACAGCACATTGTACAGCAACAGTGCTGGTCGACAGAGAAGCAAGATCGCTCCAGACTGCCCTTGTCCTGGCCTGTGTGACCCGGCTGATGATGCAACCTTCACTTACTCTCCATGTGCCACTCCTCTCATCAGTGACATCACACCAACGGAACTCCACCTCCATGACAACATCACCCTAATGAGTGATGGTATCCATAGCAACATGAGTCATGTGACCGTCACATTGGTGTCACCTGACAGAGTAGAGCACCATTGCAGCACAGCCAACGTGTCTGAGGCAGCCATCACCTGTGAGGTGCTGTCATCCACTAGGCCCCCAGTGGGCATACCCCTGACAGTCGAAGTGAGTGTGGCCCCCTACGGTGATGCCCTCATTGCTACACCTGATGGTGGAAACACTGTTAAGCTTCTTCCAGAGTTCTGGGGAGTGTACCTCCCAGTTGGGTCTACAGAGGGAGGAGCCCAGGTGGCCATCTTTGGATTTGGACTGTCAGGAAATGTGTCAGTTACCATGGCTGGGTTGCCATGTTATGTCACTCACAGTAACTACTATTCGGTGATGTGTATCACTCCTTCTGTTCACATGTCAGTGACTGTCATGCCAATTGTCACGGTGTCACTCACAACAGGTGACACTCTAACAGCTGATTGTGACAATTCCAGCTCCTATAGCTGTGAATACCACTTCAGTTCTTTTGCTACACCAGTTGTTGAAGGTGTGTTCCCCACTTCCATTTCAAGTACTCAAAATGGGACTTTGACACTAAACGGCTCACTCCTACCACTAGAAGGCCAGTCCTTTGACGGCTTTCTACCAGAGTCACAGAATATCAGTGTTAACGATGAATCAGGGCTAGACATTATTGTCTTCCCATACACTGAAGGATTTTCAACTGTGGAAGACTATTTCTCTGCCTACAAGGATGAGTTCTCTGAAGAGACTGAGCGTGGTCTGCAATTTAACTTTCCCATCTGCGTACCCCTTACCATGTCCGATTCATTGGTGGAGTGTCTGCCCCCTCCTCTTGTGGCTGGGGAATATGCTGTTGTGCTGAGACACAGACTGTTTGGATATGCCCAATTTGTTAATGGGTCAATTCCTGTCATTACCATTAAGGCTAAAATTACAGGGGTTTCCCCTTCGGTTGGTAGCACACAGGGAGGTACAACTGTGGAGATTCTTGGGGGAGGGTTTTCCCCTAACAGGTCTGATATTGTCATCACTATGGATACAGCCCCCTGTCATGTGACATTGGCAAGCTACACCCGGATTGTCTGTCGGACGTCTGCTCACTCTGCAGGGACAGTGGATGGCACTTTAACAGTGAGAGGTGTGGAGTTTCCGACTTTCCCCTTTAACTACACCACTGCCGCTACTCCAGTTGTGACAAGCATTGAGCCCAACTCTGGTAACCATGGTGATGTTGTTGTTTTGAATGTTACCAACCTCCCCACTGACGCAGTTGTTGATGTCATAGTGGGTGGAGTCAGGTGTAGGAACGCTACGGCAACAGCCGCTGACATCACTTGCACACTTGGTGTCAACTATGTCGGCACACATGCGGTGCGTGTCCAAGTGGCCCCCAGCGGATTTGCCATCTCAGATGTCACCTTCACTTACAACCTGGTCCTCACTTCGAACACACCCACTGAGGGGAGTCTGACTGGGATGAATGAGCTAACAATCACTGGAACAGGATTTGACCCTGTCCAGACTACAGTCAGTGTGTGTGGGAAGGCGTGTCCTCAGTCTGCCACGCCTACCACTATCTCCAAGATCCACTGTGTCTTGCCCCCGAGTGCTAATGTGACTGTTGGGTCTGGAGAGTCCCAGTCATGTGATGTGCGTGTGACCTCACGAGGTGTCACTCAAGTGCTGTCTGGAGGCTACACATACAGAGACGACCTCACACCCGTGATCAGCTGGGTGCAGCCACAGAGAGGAGGGTCTGCAGGCGGGACCCATATTACCATATATGGAAGTGGATTTGACGATGATGATGTGACTGTCACCATAGCAGGCACCCTCTGTAATATCACTGATCGGAACTCCACCCACCTGACGTGCAGGACGGGGGCTAGTCGGACCACTATCACAGCCCAGGTGCTGGTGTATGTGGAAGACAAGGGATTTGCTTACTCCTCAGACCCAGACTCTACGGTCTTCAGATATGTGGATCTCTGGAGTTCACGGTGAGTACAGACGAGTTTGCCTTAGTTGGGAGCGTGTATCCTAGCCTCAGTGCATTGTGTGTGTGCAGGCTGGATTGTGTTGTATGTGTACAGTGTGTTGTATACGTACGTACAGTGTGTATGTGTGCATAGGCTTTAGTATGTTATAATATGTGTAATGAGTGCTGAGATAGCGCAGTTTGAGTATTTGAGTTGATCTGTTCCCATTTCCATTCCAGATTTACATGGGGTGGTGAGGAGCCACCAGTGGAAGGAGATTTTGTGATTGTGCCAAAGGGGCAAACCCTGTCCATTGATGTGGACACGCCCATCCTAAGCATCCTCCTAATCGATGGTGGTACAGTGCTGTTTGATGACAACCAAAATGTCTCCCTCCACTCGAATCACATCCTAATAGTAAAGGATGGCCTACTGCAGGTAAGGGCCCGGGGCCGGATAGCTAGTGATGTAGTCTTGTATACAAGAGCCCATCTGGAGTGTGGTGTATAGTGGAATGTGTGTTTACTTCTCCAGTATGCTTTACTGCCATGCCCCCTACTCCCCCCCTTCAGGTTGGTACAGAGAAGTCTCCCTTCCAGCATCATGCTGAGATAGTCCTCTATGGCCATCCACTCTCCACCCAGCTGCCTCTCTTTGGTGCCAAGACCCTTGCAGTGAGGGAAGGAACACTAGATCTGCATGGAAGACCACTGGCAGTAACATGGACTAGGTTGGCAGTCACTGTGGAGCCAGGGGAGACTCAGATTACACTACAGGAAGCGGTAGACTGGGCAGTGGGTGGAAGGATTGTCATCGCCAGCACCTCCTTCAGCCAACGAGAGAATGAGGAGGCAGACATTGTGGCCATTGATGGCTCCCGTACGGTACTCACTGTGTCCAGGATACCCAGACCAGATGAGAAGGTGGACACCTACCCAGTGCCACTTAAGTATCGCCACATTTCTGTAAAGCAGACAGTGGGAGGAGTTGTGGTGGAGATGAGAGCTGAGGTGGGCTATTTGACAAGGAATGTGGTTGTGAGGGGCAACCGTCTCGAGGATAGGGTCCGCGTGGTCTCAAACTGTGAAGCTGGCTTTAATGTTGGCATGTTTGCCACACAGACTTGTTTTGAAGGTAGATTTGGTTCAGAAGAGGTTGACGATCAGTTTGGGTCACAGATTATGCTCCATGCGGCTCGGCAGAATGAACATCTTGTCACTGGACGGATTGAGTATGTTGAGGTGACACACGCTGGACAGGCCTTCCAGCTGGGACGATACCCTATCCACTTCCATCTCAATGGTAACGTTAGTGGGTCCTATGTAAGAGGTTGTGCAATTCACCGCACATTCAACCGTGCTGTCACTGTGCATGGTGTAAACTACCTTCTGGTGGAGAAGAATGTTGCTTTCAATGTCCTTGGTCACGCCTACTTCCTGGAGGATGGAGTTGAGGAGTACAACGTCATTCAAGACAATCTGGGAATTTTCGTGCGGGCCTCGAGCAGCCTCCTCAATGTAGACATCACACCCGCCACCTTCTGGATAGTGAACCCGCGTAACATTGTGCGCCGCAACGCTGCTGCTGGTGGGACCCACTTTGGGTTCTGGTACCGACTGGAGCAGCACCCCTCTGGACCCTCCTTCACCACCAGAGTGTGTCCGAGGAAGATTCCAGTTTTGGAGTTTGACAGTAACTCTGCCCACTCCTTTGGCTGGTATGGTTTGTGGGTGTTCCCTGCGTACCACCCCACAGCAGATGGGACGTGCAGCAGCAGTACACCTGGGACGGCGGAGTTCACCAACTTCACATCTTGGCGGAACACACGCGGTGTGGAGTTCACTGAAGTAGGTTCTCTGCAGCTGAAGAACTCGCTCATGTTAGACAACATAATAGCAGGCGTTGAGATCATTGGTTTGAGCCAAACATGCTGGGGGGATGAAGGCCCTCTGATAGACAATGTGGTTGTTGTTGGACATACCGATGCCATTGACAAGGAGATCAGCAACTTTTGCACTAATGCTGGTATCAAGACTCCGAAGTCAGACTTCCTCACTGTTGCTAATGTGATCTTTGTTAACTTTGACAGGCGTGCTTGCTTTGCCATCCGTTCATGTGCACACTGCAATGTGTTACAGGGGGGTTTTGAGACCCGTTTCAAGGGAATTGAATTTGTGAACTCGGGCCAAGTGACCCAATGGCAATGGGAACATGAACATGTCCACACTGACCTGGATGGCTCCCTCACAGGCACCCCTGGTGGGAGTCTGCTTCCCTACACCCCCACCCTTCCTCCTGACCACTGCCAGGAACAGCCTTCAGATGATCAATTCCCCAGTGCTGTTTGTGACAGTGATGTAGACTTCCAGCGTGTTGCAATAGACACTGTGCTTCCTCCATCCTTGAAGTTTCAAGCCCTTCTCATCACCATTGACCACCCAGATGCCAGCAATGAATCACGAATCCAGTGGCGTTTGAAGCGTCTCTCTAAAGTCCCAGGGCTGATGGCCGTGCTAGCTCTCGGCTACCACTACAACCTCCAGTGGGAGGACGGCAGTCACCTCACTAACATCACATACACAGCACGCTTCAACAAGATGAGTGTTGGTGAGTACCTCTGGTTCAACCACCGCTTCCCCCTCCTGGTGGATAGGGTCTCTGTTGCCGGGGTGACTAAAGCCAGTCCAGGGATCCCACTCCCAGATGTAGATGGGAATGGAAACTGGAACTTTAATGAGGCCACCAGGACTTTGACATATCTCATTGAAGGAAGTAGTGACAGCGTTTGCACAGAAGGAGCAGACAACAATGTCAGATTTGATTCATACAAGTGTGCCTTCCTTGACTGCATCCCTCCCCCACCACCCGAACCCGTCACTCTCCCACCGCTGCCCAATGTAACTTACTACTGGTCCAACCTCTCCCTCTGGGGAGGGAGTTACCCTCAAGAAGATGACAATGTCTTCATCAACTGCAGCTGGCACGTAATAGTGGACATGGACATTCCCAGACTGAATACGCTGGAGATCTGTGGCGTACTGGAGTTGGACAGCACTCGTAACCATAGCATTGAGGCGGTTGCCATAGTGATCAAGCATGGGCAGCTGGTGGTGGGTCGCCCTGGCATGCCCTATGAGAATCAAGCAGTATTCACACTCTATGGCGATGTTGGTGAGTGGGACCGTACTGCATTGAGTTTGTTGTTTGGTGCTGCACAGTGTTTCTGTGGCTGATGTAGCTGTGTGGGTGTGTTGTGTATAGCTATGGGCATTAGGAGCACCTGAGTGTGAAATAAGGCATGAAATAGGAGCACTTGTACGGTACATGTCAAAAGAAACTTACGCCATTCCGCTGAATTCTGCTGGTATTCTGCGCAGCAGCCGTGAAGTTTCTGCGCAGTGTGCCGTGAAGCGTCTATGCACAGTTCATAGATAGTCTGTCCAGAGTCCGAAGAATGTCTGTCCTGTCCACAGCATTTCTGAACCAGTTTCACAGAACGTTGGCTAGGCAATGATTCTAGCGCACACAATCGTTTCCATAGCCATATTATACGTAAGTAGCTACTACAGATAACATAGCGGGCAAATATTCTAATTGTGTGCGATCAGTTGGACGATTCTACTCAGCAAATCTGCGTATTCTGCGAATTTGCAGACTATTCGTGAGGTGCCTGTACAGCCACCGCGAACGTTTTTCAGAGTATTTGCGACCTACTGCAGCTTTGCTGTCCACGTTTTGCATACTGCCCTACGGCGGTTCTGCAGAATAATGTAAGCTTCTCGTGACAAGTACCGTATTTGAAATATGAGCACCTGCATGGAATAGGAGCACTTGCATTTGAAATAAGAGCACCTGTGTGGAGTAGGAGCACCTGTATGTGAAATATGAGCACCTGTGTGTGCAACAAGAGCACCTGCATGTGAAATAGGAGTACCTGTTTGTGTAATTAGAGCACCTGCTTAAGAAATTGGATTGCCAATACATGTATCCATGCCCACATGTAGCTTAACACTTGTACTGTACACCTCTTAATGAACTTGTTACTCCCTCCTTCCCTTGTCAACTGCAGACACTCCTGTACCTCTCACTGCACCCGCTGTGGGCAGCAAAGCCATTGCCTCCTTTGGTCACCTCATCCTTCATGGCAGTCCACCAATGCAAGCCTGGACCTTCCTTGACAGTACTGTCAACCCAGGTGATAGCTCAATCACTGTCACTGACAGTGTTGACTGGAAGGTGGGTGACAAGATTGTCATCACGTCAACGTCATATGAACCACTGGAAGCTGAAACATTCCAGATTGCAGCCATCAGTGATGACAGGAGAACCATCTCGGTTGATGGGAAATTTCAGTACAAGCACTCCAGTGATGTACAAGTGGTGGGGTCTCACACTTCCATTGTGAGAGCAGAAGTTGGGCTCTTAACCCGAAACATTAGAATTCAGAATGGAAACCCCTCTAAAAGTAATATGACTGCTTTTGGATGTCGTGTGCTAGTGGGTCACTTGGAAGAAGATGGTATGTCGTTTGTGGGAAGTGCCCAGATTGAGGGGGTGGAGTTTGATGGGTGTGGTCAGATTGGGTACACCTTTACACGTGATCCACGGTTTGCTCTAGCTTTCCTTAACATTGGAGAAATTGTCAACTCAACCTCGTATGTACGCAAGTCCACATTCCATGATGGTTACAACACTGGTATTGGTGCCTTTGGAGTTAGTGGACTCTTGTTGGAGGAGAACATTGTCCACAACCAGGTTGGCCATTCAGTGTGGATGGAGGGGACAGGGCATGTATTGCGCAAGAACCTTGCAGGTGTGGCCTTCTTCCCTGGACTGTTCAGAGATTCTAATCAGCCTGAGAACTCTGATCAAACAGCAAACTTTGAACTATCTGGTGCAGAGGATGTTCATCTCCATAGTAACGTGGCAGCCGGTGGCCAAAAGGTTGGTTTCCACATCAGAGGGGAGGCCTGTGACCGAGTTGATAACGAGGAGGCGTGGTCCAGCAATATTGCCCATTCCTCCCTTCACTGCCTTCAGTCTCGGTATGAGGATGCCCACTCCAGTGGGTGTGCCTTGTACAACGACTTCACTGTATTCTCGTGTCACCAGTTTGGTCTCATATCTTACACCAGAGCTTCTGTCATGATAACCAATTCTCAGTTCATCAACAACAAAGCTGCCATTCTGGCCAATGTCATTGGTCCAGCTGCCCTCAGCCACACAATTGCTCAAAAGGCTGTCACTGTTGACAATGTTCTTGTCATGTCACGTTCAGCAGCTTTCACATGTGATGATGATGTAATTACACCAGATGTGAACCATCAGCCTAGATCCTACAGTGGTATTCTCAGTCGTTCAGGTGGCCATGTTGGAATACCAACCTCGGCCTTCACCTCAGGACGTGGGAAATTCCCCACAGCTTCCCTACAGAGCATTACCAGCTATCCTGCCATCAATGGCTCATCATTGCTGCGGGGTGTGACATTTGCCGGATTTGCCACTCACAACTGCAACAGTGGTAATGATGACATTGCCCTCATTACTAATCCTGCTGCAGACGATGCAATACACCCCATCACTGTGGAGGGCATTCGTTGGGTGGACACGTCTGATGACAACAAATTGTACTTCCAAGATCCCCCACTGCACCACGTCAACCCCTCAGACTGTGTTGACATGGATTGTGACGGTCACAAGCACACATTGGTGCGTGACACTGACGGCTCATTCACAGGCACCAAGGAGAAGGGAACCATTGTGGCCAAGGCAGAGTTTGAGTGGGACGGTGACAGACGGAGGGGCATTGGAAACTATCGCATCCCAATAGCCATGCTGACAAACCCTGATGGATCTGCCATTCAAGCTGATGCAATATACCCATATAAGGGTGTGGTTCGTGGTAACCATAGTGATGACCAGTGCACATTCAACATGGTGTGGAATGCATATAAGTGTGTTGGTCTGGACCACCTGATGCTGGTGCTGGAGAGTCTGGATGCTGACACTGAGATACGCCGCCTCTCTCCAATTGGGTTGGCAGGAAATGGGTTCATTGACCTACTCAATGGTCCCCAGGACCACGGCTGGTGTGGGGGGTACACCTGTCAGGAGAGAATTTCAACATTCTACGGGATTGTGGCGGCAGGGGTAGATTACCAAGTGGGCCTGACCAGCACTAATCCTCAGCGGTTCAGGGTTGTACTCTTGGATGCACAGGAGGACCAGGCTGTCACACTGGGTCTGATCTACACACGACCGCAGCGCCTAGACGTCTTTGTCAATGATGAGTACATCAACCCTAAGAACTCCCGAGTGAAGGAAGATGGCCAACTGGAATACATTGATCCAGCAACAGACCCAGAGCTGGGTATTGTGCGTGTGTCAGATGCAATTGGCACCAACTACTATGACAGAGCATGGAAGACACTCTACGTGACAGTGAGCGGATCCACCCCTGTTATTATTGAAGTTGCCCCAGTGATACAGGTCTCCCTCACACTGGCTCCTGTCTCAGAGACAGAGTTCTTTGAGGAGAACCTAGTAGCTAACTTGGCTTTTTTGCTGGGCATTGACTCTAGCCGCATCCGCATTGTGAATGTGATTGCCGAGAGCAAGCGCAGGAGGAGGCAGGCAAGCGAAGGAGGTGTCCAGGTGGACTTTGAGATTGCTTCAGCCTCTTCTGTATCCAGCAACAACACCAACACTACAATGAACGATACTGACACTATTACAAGTGATGCATTTGAAGAATTGTCCAACATCACCACAGAACTGGTGAATGCAGTTCAGACGGGTGAACTGTCAAGTAGCCTCAATGTCTCAGTGATCTCAGCGGCCGTGCAGGAGCCAGAGGCCCCACCCATGGGTGGGGTTAGGGCCACTCCTGAGACTGGTGGTCCCCAACCTGGTGAAGTGGACAACTCTACGATGACATTTGCTGAGATCCAGCAGATGATAGAGGAGGAGAGAGAGGCAGAGTCACAACCCATCTCATACTCCATCCCCACTGAGCTAAGGCTACAGGTGGAACCATCCACCTCAGGAAGAGAGGGAGCTCCACTTTCTGTACAGCCTCAACTGGCAATGTTTGATGGGAGTGGTGCGGTCATAGCTGACCTTGGGTTTGGCACTGCCTGGCAGGTTTCTGCCCAGTTGATTAGCAGAGAGGGAGTGAGTGTGGTGGATGGAACGGTGGACTTTGTGAATGGATGGGCCAATTTCTCTTCTCTTGCTATCAGCCACCCGGGAAGTGGTTACCGACTTCGCTTCACTGTGACGTACCCCCCTACTGCTGCCTTCACTGTTGAGTCAGCTGTGCGAATTAACATTGCCGTGCGACCTCTTGCATTGAAGATTGCTGCACAGCCCACTGAGGGATACGTTGCCATGGTGCTGGCCCCACCCTTTGTTGTTGAGTTGATTGATGAAATGACAAGAGAGGTTGTGAGGAACCATGGTTGGAGGGGGAGGAGCTGGAGTGTCATGGCAACTGTTGTCAATGGTGACCAGACATCTTTGACTAGTCAGCTTGTGAATGGGACAGCCATGTTTGACACTATCTCCATAGCAACAGCAGGACGTTTCCAATTACAATTTGTGACAATGACGGACCCAGCGTCTCTCCCTGGTGATAGCAGTGTTCCCTCCCCAGCTGTGTCTAGGGCTGTCAGCATTGTTGCACTGTCATCTGCCCAGCTCCGTCTTGTCTTCAATGCAGACTATTCCGTTGTTGTTCTTGGACAAGAGGCGTCCTTTGAGGCTGCAGTGCGTGCTGAGCTCTCCACCCTCTTCCCCAACACCATCATCCATGATGTGAACATCACTGAAGGCAGCATCATAGTGGAGTTCACCCTGTCTTCGGCCAATCGCAACACTATTCTTGCTGCTCTCCAATACGTGGAGGACCTCCCCCAAGGGGGCGTGTCATTCACCTTTTCTGGGCACAATCTGACCTCTTCATCATTTGCCACCATCACCTACACCCTCACTCCTCCAGGGACAGGGCTGAGCTCCACCCACCGTTACATCATCATCGGCTCAGCTTTGGGTGGGGCCTTGCTGCTAGTGCTGGTGGCGATAGTGCTGGCAGCAGTGCTCTACTGTGTGTGTCGTGGTGGAGCTGCTAAGAAGAAGGGGAAGGTTCTCCCTGTTGGCTCCTCCTCTGACCTGGGACACAACCTCTACATCTCCAACCCAAGGGCGGGGCCTTTCACCTACCTTTCCTCCCTCCCCGGGGAGGCAGTGTCCGAGATCCCTCTACTCCAAAAGCGGACCACATTGCTGTCCCCCTTCTCCAGGGTGCACAGTAGTGCCCCCCTCTACCCCAGCGTGACTGCCCCACCCCGCTACACTGGGGATGTGGAGCTGAAGGATATGACCAACACCTTCACCAACTCTCACACTGCAGATGAAGAGAAGGTCCCTCCAAGGTGGGCTTACATGTCTCCTCACACACACACACATGCACCTCCTCACTCTGCTGTGTGTAGTTTGTGAATGTAGTGACATGGCACTGCAGTACGTGTGGTGTGCCATGTGTGACCTGCACCTCTCTACTCCTGACCTTACAGTGCTCCTGAGAGCTCAACATTTCTCTGAGCCATGAATACAGATAGCTACTTTATACACATGCACTATTTGTGTCCTAACATAAACTGTGCTATTTTGGCATGCAATGCTATAATTATGTAATCACTCTGTATCATGCCTGTCACACACACCACTGGCCCATACATAGCTATATACTTGGCCAGCTGTACATTCTATTTGCTTTGTGTACATTGAAACCATTACATTGTATGCATGACAGTAGTATGATTATGGTGTACTAAAGTATATATGTAGCATCGCTCTTTCTCGTCCGGGCTTCTCTTCGAGACAGTCATGCAACCAATCGAACAGTGCACAGGAATGATTCTCAACAAAATCAAGCACAAGCAGGACTGCATACACAACTCCACAGTGTCCTTAAGTACACACAGAGACACAGACAAGTTTACTGGCACCATAGATGCTCTACCCTACGCAAGCATTACTGGTGGCAAGGCATGCGTAGTGACATCATACAGTGGTGTCAGGCTTGTTTGATATGTGCCACAAGACAAGTGGGTAGGTTGACCCGACCACCATTGACTCCCATTCCTGTGTCTGGCCCATTAGGTCGGGTTGTTGTGGACGTCATCCACTTAATTCCCCACGTCCCACACTGGCAACCAGTATGCAGTGGTCTTCGCTGACTATCTGACCAAGTGGCTAGAGGTCTTTGCGACTAGGGATCAGATGGCCCTCACCATTGCAAAGTTACTTGTGGAGCACGTGGTTAGTCGCTCCTAAAGAGCGGGGATGTGTAACATGAAACATGTCCAGACCTGATAGGATTTCTGTCCCTGTTTGTGTCCTATAACATTATATTGTCAACTATGTGCCAGTAAACTTGTCTGTGTTTCTGTGTGTACTTAAGGACGCTGTGGAGTTGTATATGCAGTCTTGCTTGTGCTTGATTTTGGTTGAGAATCATTCCTGTGCACTGTTTGATTGGTTGACCGTCTCGAAGAGAAGCCCGGACGAGAAAGAGCGACGTTACATTTGGGACCTATCCGGGAAAGACCATGTCGGCCACGGAAGCCCTGAAGCTGCCGCTGGAGTGCGCCTTACTCGAGAAGGAGGGGTTGGCGGTCCAGAGCACAAGGCTTAGTGAGGAGCACGTGGAGCACGCCGCGTTGCTGGACACAGAGGCGGAACTTCCTGCTGTCGCGAAGACAATGAGTGGCTAGAAGCAGGACTCGAGCAAATGAAGCAGCTGTACGAGCAGCTCCTTCGTGATGTGCAGACTAGAGGCGCCTGGGAAGGAGGGGAGTACAGCAGAGCTGACGTCACTGACCTTCACCAACAGCTGGACTGGCAGAGTGCGAGTGCCCGAGAGTGGGAAGATAAGTACACTCAACTTGAGAAGGAATTCGAGCGACTGCGGAGTACTGCAGAGCTGGAGGGATCAGGTGCATTATCCGGACCAAAACCCTAACCCTAACTGCAGCGAGCCACCAAGGCTAAGTTGTTGTAGCGAGCACCCAAGGCTAAGTTGTTGTAGCGAGCGCCCAAGGCTAAGTTGTTGTAGCGAGCACCCAAAGCTAAGCTGTTGTGAAATTCACCTTGGTCCGGATAATGCACCTGACCCCGCAGGTCTTTGAATCAGCCTGCATGGGCTCGACGCGCTGTTGTGCGACTCGCCATAGCAGAAGCGCGCTGAAGGAGTAGCTAAAGTGATCCGTTCCGTCTGCCATCGTCGTTGACATAATTTCGGCATATCTCAACATCAAGGCACCTGCACTGCCTGTAAGCGCCACTTAGGGGTTGCCACTGGTGGAAAACTGGCTCCATCTCCTTCAAATTGATTCAATACCACTGCTGTTTGCAGCATTTGCCGATTAAGTGATGCTTTCTGTTGGCCACCATTTTTTTGCCAGGAATGTAAAATGGCGGAGCCCAAATAGTAGGCAGCTAAATATATACCTACACATTGTACTGTTCCACACTGTACAGTCATAGACCGTTCTGCCCACCATATGGTATGCACTCTATGAGTACTCTAGTTTTTATTATGAGTATGTGCACCTGTGCTCTTGTGTACGTATCATCTAATTACAATGGAGCTAGGCTGATGCCAGTTCCCCAGGAGGAGGAGGAGGAGGAGGGGAGAACAGCACACACAAGATGGTCGCCTCTTCGGTGGGGCACAAGATGGCTGCCATTGTCCTGTGAAGAAACACCATTGCTCTCAGAACCTACATTTGTGAGTGAGTTGTAATGTGTATACTAAATATATGCGATGCCTAGGAGCCTACTATGATGAGAATGTGACTTAGTGCTACACAGCACATCCTGAGTGCTGCTCTCTCACCCACGACACCCACAGACATAGCTAGCGACAACAGGAAATGCCTATAGTCCTCCTCCACTTGCACGTACTTGAGAGAATGTACAATCACCTATCAAATTACATCATTACTACTAAACATGTAGGGAGACATCCGGCTACAAATGACTGCCATAACAGCACGCTTCCTCAAGTTTGACAGATGTGAAGTTGCTGACAGGTGGTCTACTGTATAAAGTGCTGGATTGTGTGCTCAACAGCTTGTGACAAGATGGCAGCTGCACAAGTTAGTGTGTGGGTGGGCCAGAAGGTGTCCAGTTTCAGCAAACTACCAGACCATCCTCATTTCTACAATAGTCAGACATGTACCATTCCCACACACCCACACCTACACCTACCACACCCATGCCACGCCCACCTGCATCCTTTTCCTGCATACACAAGACATCCCTCATTGCTTCGTGCACTGTAACCATGGGAACAGCGAGGGCCAAGCCAGTCAGCGAATCAGATTTCAAGAGGACGGGGACAATTATCATGGCAACTGGCATACAGCATCTGTCCATTGATTGTAGGGTCTTCCCTTCACACTTAAAGTATCTCATGACCAAGCCCCCTTCACAACCAATTGGGCATGGGGCATCCAGAACGAGTATATCACCATGGCAACTACATATGGACCCTCTAATCATTGAGTTGATGAATATATCAGGACAAATGTTGGCAAGGGGTGTGGCTTGGACCACCACCTCATCACCAGTGCAGAGGGGAGCAGGGGGCAGTGGGGACAGCTCCCTGAAGAGAGATGGGAGGGGGGAGGGGGAGGGGAGGGGCAGTGGAAGGGAGGGGAGGGGTAGTGGAAGGGAGGGGGAGGGGTAGTGGAGGTGAGGGGGAGGGGCAGGATGGCCAAGGAGAATAAGTAAAATTAATGTAGAAAAGACTTTAAACCACATTGCAGGTACATCACTGGCCTGTTTAGGGTGCTTTGATGTATGAGGCCATCATGCGATAACATGGCAGTATTCTGGGATTTGACCCAGGTGACCTTTTAATTAACAAGCTGAACCCATTAAGAAAGTTCATCACTTGGGAGACCTAGCACTTCAAAGATTAGTATTTGAGCTGTGTCTTTGACAGTGTCAGCCCACAGTCATCTGACAACACTGACGGGATGGAAGTCAGCGCAGGTGATTGCTGTGATTACATGAACCGTGCCTTTAATGGGCAATCAGAGGAAGTGCAAAAGGATTGAGGGGATGAGTGTCTGGAGGGTCCGTCCTTCCTGTCCATCCACACACACACACACACACACACACACACACACACACACACACACACGCACACTGGAGGGGCCGTCTTTGTCCATCCACACATATCTCCCCCCCCCCCCCCCCCCACACACACGTGCTGTTCAGCTAATACATTACTTCACAGAAATAGCCATGACCACAGCAACAGAGGGATTAACATTTCAGCACAGTGAGGGGTACAGTGAAGTGGTAACTTCACACTTTGGGTCTCATTTCAAGTTCACTTCACACTTCACAACTGCAATGGTATATGTCAGACTACACAATTACAATGGTATAGTGCTACAACTTGGGAAAAGTGGCAATTGAAGAGCATGCTTTCACTGAAACCGCTAGGATGTTACCTTGAGCACGCTATAGCAATTTATCAGGTGTCACAGATAATCATGAAGCAGTGAGTTTACCTGTCCATACATTTGTTGAGCCCTGCCCAAAGCCCAACTAGTCCCCAACATTCTGTCGAGCCTTCTTCAGCAACATGACTTCCATGGCAGATCACATCTTTCAGCTAAGTGAGGTTTGGAGCCTCCAAAGAGTTAGTATGTATATAATACAAAGTGTTTATAGTCCCGCAGCAAGGCCAGACAAGTAATATAAAAGCAACACTTACATTGCACTATGTATCTGTATACATTACTGTTAAGTTAAGGTGTTGCTGGGGCGAGCCTGAGTGAGCCCCACACTGATCACATGTATGGCAATTTGTCTGTTTCTGATGTAGGTCCGTTTGGGCCACGGTGAAAGTTTTGGTGCAATATTCAGGCGTGGACTAGCTATTATTGGTTATGGAGATCCAGCAGGGCCAACGGGAGCTACAAGAGCTGAAACCAGCCTCAACAACTATAGCACAACAGGAGTGCTGGTTGCATCCTAGCTACCCACTGCATAGGCCCACTGCACATAATGCCACACTAACTAAATGTGCTGTTTCTCTGCTTTTGAGTAGTTACAGAACTACTATGGATCCCACAGAAAGTTGCAGTGCTTTCAGACTCTAATCTCACTCAGGCTCACCCCCATGATGATGATCATCTAATTAATATCACATACTGAACTGTTGTTGGATCAAGACACAGTGACAGCATAAAGTGTACATTCTATGACATCACTACAGGCTGGCATACAATGACGTCATTCATGTGCATCACATGACTCACAGGGCAGGTCCTCCTCTTCCTTCTCTAGCTGTCCATGACAAAGGGCCCAATTGTAACAAGAGCAAGGAAGAAAGACATTCTGTAAAACAGGCCGTCTGACTGGGTCTGCGCGGAAGAGATGACGACGCGGGGCTGTAGTCAAAGAACTCTGAATGCGGAAAAGCCGTCTGCAGTGTTCGGTACACACTCTTGAGCAGGACGCAGGCGACGAGGGAGGCTGGTTGCGGACGTGTGCAGTTAGAGCTATCGCATTGTGCAATGACAGAGAAGCGGACGTTTTCTTTGATCCAGGTCTGAAGACAACCTTGCTGGACATCTCCCACTCTTTCCCACAGCGGCATGAGCCATGACGTGGTCGTGAGAATGGTAGCTGTGTTGGGAGGAGTACAGAAATTTTTTAAATGCACAAAGAATCCGCTCCCGGATGCGTATCCGTCCTCCCACTCCTCCTCACCTCGCGAGGAATGCAGTACATGTACATCTGCGCACACCACCACTCCGGCAGCCATTTTGTGTTACGCAATCATACCGGCCTGTATGTTTAACACTCCATCCAGCGCTCGCATCGTCACGCCAAGCTGTTGGTATTTAAGGCATTCGCTAGCAACGCTGCTTTGCTACGAGGTGCGAACCTCTACTGAAGAGAAAGAATAAGAAGGATGAGCTGCTTCTTGCATCTCGCGCTTCTGCTCCTCGGCGCTGTCCTGCTCAGGGCAACCGGACAAGTGCCGCTGGCCGACCGACAAGCGTTACTGGACGCGCACAACAAGTGGCGAGCTGATGCCGCCCGCGACCTGGGCATTAGCAACATGAAACAAGTGGTAAGTGAGCGGTAAGAGTCCAGAAGCGCCCCCCCCGGGGGAGCTACCGAGTAGAGCTAGCTTGCTGGGGACAAGACTACTGCTAGTGCTTCGTTACTTTCTCTTGTTATTTGCGGCGTATGCAAATATTGCAACACCCTCCAGTTGCGCGTCTTGCTAGGCTAGGTGTGGTATTGAAACTTTATTGCAACTGTGTGTGTGTGTGTGCGTGCGTGCGTGTGTCATCATCCCTTGTCTCCCTTGTTTTGCTGTGCATGTAGATTTGGAGCTCTGGGCTGGCTGCACACGCACAGAAGTGGGCAGAGTCTTGCTACTTTGGTGGGAGTGTCCCTAGTGACCGTGTCCAGGCAACTTCAGGGTGGTCCCAAGTGGGTGAGATAGTCCTTGGGCAGCGAGGTTCCCTGACTGAGGTGGACGTGGTGCAGGTGGTGGGCAGGGAGTTAACTGCAGGAAAGGAGGTGTTTGGGTCAAAGTTGACTGGGGATTGCAACAGTGTCAGCAATGCAGCCCAGAAGCAAATGTGTGAACGTTTCCTTCAAGTGAGGGAGGAAGGGGAAGGAGGGGAGGAAGGGGAGAGAGGGGAGGGGAGGGGAGAGGAGAAGGGAGGTTAAAGGATGAAGCTTGTTTGTCTGTGTTTTCAAGTGTTTACCTGTGAATGTCTTTTTGTTGCTAATGAGACCTTGATGGGATAATAAATTGAGTGTTGTTTGGCAGTTTGTCTGTAGGTGTTTGTATGTAAACATGATTTGTATGTGTACACATGTGTACATGTCATTTGTTTGTTTGTTGTTTATACTCTTATTTATTCTGGGTTAGCCTTTAGCCCAATATTATGCTAGGTGCCCAACGCCAGCTGTATCCCCTCCCTCCACTTGTTCTACTAAGACTATCAAGAGTAGCAGTATATGCAAGGACTTTTGTAGTGAATGTTGTACCTTTCTCTCTCCCTCTCTGCCCCCTCCCTCCCTTCCCCTCCCTCTCAGCTCATCTGGCCCCGTACGTCAGAGATGGGCTGTGGAGCTGCTTTCTGTCCGTTTGTACAGAATACTGAGGAGTACCGCACAACTTCTGTCATTGTCGTGTGCAACTACGCCCCAGGGTAGGTGGGTGGGGTGCACTAGTAATCCCCCAGGGTAGGTGGGTGGGGTGCACTAGTAATCCCCCAGGGTGGGTGGGTGGGGTGCACCAGTCACCTAACTGGTCCAAGTGTACTGGACAGCACTGTTGTCATGTCACCTGTCACTCCCACTCATTCCACAGCTGTACAGCTGCCCCATGATCTCCCAATCATGGTTCTTGTCTCCCCGTCCTTCCTTTTACTATGGTTGCCATAGTAACAGATAGCACAGTTAGCACCATGTCTGTTCGCATGGCTGTCCCTCCTGGCAACACTAAATACATTGGATAGATACAGTGTTGTGTGTTAGGTGGTGTTTCTATGTAGGGGTGGTGGTGGTTGTTTGTATGCTGTAATACAAATGGAAAGTAGCGCTACTCCTGAACAGTAGTAAGAACCACCACAAGAAACCGCTTACAAGGAAGGGAGGCTGTACAGTATACAGAGGTAACCATACTTCCATGCGCAAGCACGTGTAGAAAGCGCTGACGCCTTTTTCCATGTTTAGTCTTCTTCTTCTTCTTCTTCTTCGTCAGCTGTAGCTTAATTTATCCACAGTTCTACAGCGCTTTCGACGGGTATGACAATATGCAGGTGGAGAAATAGGGGATAGTAGCAAGACCGCATGTGCAGCAAAATGTTGCCAGATGTAGGGATGGTGCAAATGTATTCAAAGTCAGCGAATGTTAATGACCTGCATGGGTTTTGCGTGTACAGGCTGCCCCCTTTCTTTGCATGGACTGGCCCTCCTCCTCGTTCCTATACTTTTCTGCCAGGTGGTTTGCTATGCCCTTCAGAGACACACTGCACCATCCCTATATCTGCCCTTGTTTTTGGAGAAAATATTTTTACACACCCTTATACTGTAGATAATGGCTTCTGAGTGAAGTCCTGCAGTTTATTCCCCCCTCCCTCCCCTCCCCTCCCCCCCACCCCCAGGGGTGGCACTGGCCTACTGTCTCAGCATGCTGAGGAAGGTGATGGATGTGATAGTTGCAGTGACAAGGAGCAATGTTACAGTGACTACCTCTGTTGTGAGTGCCCTCCACTTGTGCAGGGACACACATGGACAGTGTTCATATGTCAACTGGTTTAGATAGTGACATGTTGGAATGCCTCAGGTATGATGCTTTAAGCCCCGCCCCCAGCCAGCGCCCTAACATGGACGTTGAGTACAAAATTTATTGTGGTGAGGAAGTTATTATGCAATATGCACTGTGTTTCCATGGCAACGATGCTCCGATTGGTGAATGGCTGCTGTATTTATATAAGGATACCCTTTAGCCATTCATCAGTGTGGTAGAATGCCGTAGCATGGTCCTGCCATGTCACGTACAGCTTGTTCAATAGCTGTCAAGGAATGGTGGTCATTCCTTTTTCTGTCCCTCTGTGTGTGGGCGGTGGTGGGGGAGGGGGGAGTTGTGTTACAGGAAGAGGATGTATCAATTTCCTCCCACCTGAAATATTACATTGCAGGTGTCAGTAGTAGTTGTACTTACTTTTGGTTACGTAATGACAACTCAGCAGTTTAGTGCAGAGGATAGTGTTACAGTGACTAAAGTGGCCAAGTTGGTGTAGTTTGAGGGTCACGAGGAGAGAACGTGTTTTGTGAATGCACCGTATGTATGCATCTCCTCTCACCTCCCTCTTGCCCCTCCCCTCTCCTCCCACCTGCCCCTCCCCTCTCCTCCTACCTGCCCCTCCCCTCTCCTCCCTCTTGCCCCTCCCCCTCTGCATGTCTTCCACTGTAGCTGCCACTGGGAGCCCATCCATAGTCGATGAGCCACCAGACCCAACTCCGTCTCCTCCAGGAGTCCCACGTAAGTGCAGTTACTAGAGAGGTGTCCACATCTCTCTGTAGCTGGGACAGTAGGCACTGTCCCCATTAGAGAGGTGTCCTTATTTCAGAGGTAGTTTTGTACACATCTCTGTAGCTGGGGCAGTAGGCACTGTCCTCATTAGAGAGGTGTCCTTATTTCAGAGGTAGTTTTGTACACATCTCTACATATGTACATAGGTTTGTGCTTGAAGGATCTAACTGCAAGAGTCACCCTTTGAACATATGTACATAGCTGGGGCGTGTGGAAGTGTTAATCCCCATCATCATATCCCCCCCTCCCCCCCCCCCCCCCCAGGTGTGTACTACACAGGCACCAACCACGGCTCCTACATGGGAGGAATGGAGTTCACATTGATTGGGATTAACTTCAGTCCAGACCAGTTCAGCTACACTGATCCGTTGCTAGGCAACAAGGTGATGTTTCACCATGACAACTACCCATCCATGGAGTGCCCTGTTGTCACATATGACACAAACCCCGAAAAGATTGTGTGCATCACACCGTGAGTGTATGAGGGAGAAGGGGCTGGTTTAGTGTGTGTGTGTTTGTGTGTGTGTGTGTGTGTGATGCTCATTACCTAATTCCTTTCTGGTAGGGCTGCTCCGGTTTCTGTGGCAACTAACTGGAGAGTACAAGTGTTTGTTAATGGCTTTTCCATTGAAGAACTTGGTGGTCGTTACTGTGGAGGGACATGTACCTATAGAGTGAGGGGGAGGGGAGGGGGAGGGGGAGGGGCATACAAGAGGAGGGAGGGATGGGTTAAGGATGGAGGGAGCTGTGCTGGGTGGGTTGGAGAGAGGGATGGGAGGAAGGCTACTGCTGTTGGTCACTGGTGTATGTAGGCATACTTACTAGGTGGTAAAGTGTAGTCTTTTTTTTACTTCCGTTTCAGTATCGGGATTGGGATGTCCCTCAAATCTGGTACGTCAGTCCGGCAGGTCCCCTGGGGAACCCCCTACTGATCCATGGTCGTCTCTACTCAGTTGAATTCTATAAGAGTGACGAGGAAAACCCTGATGGACCAGTCATTAAGGAGTAAGTGGGCGGGGCCTGCAGTGTGTGTGTGCATGTGTGTGTGAGTGCGTGCATGCGTGTGTACATGTGTGTGTGTGGTGTGTGTGGTGTGTGTGTGTGTGTGCGTGTGCGTGTGCGTGTGTGTGTGTGTGTGTGTGTGTGTGTGTGTGTGTGTGTGTGTGTGTGTGTGTGTGTGTGTGTGTGACCCCTCCCTCCCCCTCACAGGATCCTCATGGGAGATCCTGCTTTACGCTGCTCTCCAATGTTGGATGACATGGTGTTGCCAGCAGCCATTGACGAAGACACCAACATTGGAAACCTCACCTGTCTACCAGTTGTGGGGAACACTATAGGTGGGTGGGGCCTTGTTACCATGGCAACCTGCAAGACTGACAGCACAATCCTTGTAGTATTATTTATATATATTGTGTTTGGTGCATATTAGTATTAATAACACACTTGTATTGTGCTCCCTCTTAGGATCTTACAACATCCAATTGGTTAGTCAGACGAGGGGGATTGCCCATCTCCTAGGAGACCGCTTGGGAGTGGATGCAAAGAACTTTGAACCATATCTCTACCAGACACACCCGGAGATTTTGGGCATGTCCCCCAGGGAGGGTAGCATTGGGGGCGGGACCCTGGTGACTATTACTGGAACAGGGTTTTATCCTGATCAGTTGGAGGATGGCTTGAAAGTGACCATTGGAGGTGTGTGTGTGTGTGTGTGTGTGTGTGTGTGTGTGTGTGTGTGTGTGTGTGTGTGTGTGTGTGTGTGTGTGTGTGTACATGTGTCTATCCCATGAATGTACGTACGTAGCTATGTAAGGTGCTAACAGACAAGCTATGTATGTACCGTATAGCTCAAAAGTTTTGCAGGAGAATATTTTTGCGAATTTCGCGGATAGATTACGATTCGCAAAAATACTCCCCGCAAATATTTTTGGTGAACTTAGTCAGATGGCATAGCTAGCTGCCTGTAACAGATCTAGCCTAGCTGCGCATGCTCAGAAGGCACAGTGCCTCGTGCTCGTGATCTCATTGCTGAGTGTTGACTGCTACAGCTGTCGCCCTAAGGTTTTCAGCCGTTATGAGTGGGTCTGTGATCGATGTCTCTGTATGACTACTTCACGTGCCCTGGTTCAGTGCTACCGAAGCCAGACGGTTCACTGTCAACAGTACTACTGGCGTCCGCCATCGTAGCTGCCAATGAAGTGGTGAAGAAGGTCATCAGCACTGATGCGGGCGAAGAGGATACTGCTTGCAGTTCATGACGCGGAGCGTATGAGCACTTTACCCCGAAGGGGAAGGCTCGTATTGGGAAAAGGGCAGCAGAGCACAGTGTAACAGTGACCGTATGATTCCTTTGCAAAGCATTCCGTGACCGTCCTCTGAAGGAAAGCAACGTGCCAACTTGGAAGAAGTACGAGGTTGAATTGGTGAATTACATGAAAGCAGGTAAAGAGATGGCTGTGAAGGAACTAGTAGACAAGATATGAGATAGTCCATTGTTGCTGGGAAGTGAGCTAGATACGCAGGTGCAGGCATACCTAACAACACTTCGTACAAATGGTGGTCATCAACATAGCATAGCAATGAATAGGGTCATTAGTAACGCCATTGTATAGGGGGCGTGGCTTACGGCTCTCACTAAACGTGAATTGTTTTCCGCAAAAATTTCAGTTTGTGTCAAAATTCTAAGATTTGCGAAAATACTGTCCCGCGAAAATTTTGCGCTATATGGTAGTAATGTGGTGAGGACTTCTTACCTGACTTAGCCATGAGGAAGGATAGTTCTCTGCATGATTGCCAGCTTAAAATATAATTATATTTGTTTAAAGCCTCTCGTCCCCTTGACAAGGTGTGCTGTGCCGTGTGGTGAACATCACTGCAACAGAGATCCAATGTATCAGTGGACCCAAACCACAGGAGCAGCTTTACTACACAGGTCAGCTGTAACACACACACGCACGCACGCACGCACACACGCACACACACACGCACACACACTAAAGATACCATTCAATCTTTGATGAAACGTTTACATATTTCTCATCCAATTGAGTGACACATTACCCCCTCTCCTCCCCTCCCTCACCTCCTTTCTCAGGTGGTCGAGGGCTGTTTCGAGAGCTGTGGGATGAGGAATACCGCTGGGGACTGTCCCACATCCGCTCCCTCACTCCATCCTCTCCTGGCTACAAGGCCGCCACCACTGACATTGCCTGGGCACAGACAGGCTATCCGTCACCACTCAACGAAACAACCCACTTTGTACATAAGCTTACAGGGTTCCTGGTCCCGCCCACTTCGGGGACATACACACTTGATATCCACTCGGATGACCTGAGTCAGTTCTCCCTCAGTTCAACAGCCGACCCTGCCAACCTCTCTGTGGTGGCCTCTGCCCCTGCTTGGACCAGACGTAGGTGGGACTATTTTGCATCACAACGCTCTGAGCCTATGGAGCTTGAAGGAGGGAAACCCTATTATTTGGAGGTGTTGCACAACCAAGCATCATGGCACTATGATCTGTTGCTAGGGCTCAAGTTCCACAATAGCAACAAAACCAGAGGGGAAGTCCCTGCAGAGCATGAGGTACAGAGAGTCGTTATCTCTTCCACCATTGTCAAGGAAACACATGTAAGTTCCCACAATTCTGACGTGTTGGTACTCCTTTGTGTGTTGATACAGTGAGGAGTTGAGTCGGTACCCTGGTGTTTTAGGGAATTACCCCAGTGTATAGCCTGGTACCCTATCGTGTTTGGTACATACCCTAGTGTATTCAGTGCATAAGTAGGTACCCTAGTGTAGCGGACAGTGACCGCTGTGTGTTATGTTGTTGGTGTGTTGGTAAGTGACACTGCTGTGTGTGTGTGTGTGTGTGTGTGTGTGTGTGTGTGTGTTGCTGGGTGCAGTAGATTCATGCCCTCGCCATCACACATTGCACAAACAACTAAGTGAATTTAGTAGTAGTAGTCAGAGGGAGTGTCTTATTAACCCTCGGCTGCGCATAGCACAGCGAGGGGTTACTGTACTTGGTTTGTCTGTGTGTGTGTCCGCGCCTAATCTGGCATTGCAGACTACGAGGCACCTTATGAGCGATACCAGTGGATTCAGAACGACAAAGTAGGAAATTAAAAAAAGGCGGTTGTCTCGAAAAGACTGCATTCGAGAGATATGGTAGTCTCGTACCCAGTCCTATCTCTGCCGTTCTGCCATTTTGGGGAGGAGCGTCCTCCAAAATGGTGGAACGGTGGAGATGGGTTAGCCCATAGATACTCGACCCTATGGTTAGCCTCACGTAGCCAGTCCCTATTTCATCGCCTCCGCGGAAAATATATAGGGCCTGGTAACATGCTGTGGCTACGTGAGGCTAGAGATGGGTTTGGGACGAGACTAGAGATATGGTGTGAAAACAGCGAAAAGGCCAATATGTGGCTTATACTCTTTCCGAGAACGACTAAATCGCGCTCAATGGTGGGATGTAATCGAGAGGTGCCGAATTCAGCGTTCTACTCTGGCGGTGTAAGCCCTCGGTGCGGTGTCTGGTGGTAGATTGCCAGATCTGATTTGTAACGCTTACCACACAGTAGAATGAGACACCATTGGTGTAGGAGGCTGGTTGGTGTAATATTCCCAGTGATTAATCTCTATCAACCAAACCTCAGCAGTGGACCAACTGCTACAAACTGTCCTCTTAACAACCTTGCGCCAAGTCACGCTTTTGTAAATGACTTGCAGCCTTCCCCCATTAGTATTCGCTCTTGTCGAAACCACAAGTGTTTCACTAGTGGTGGACACAAGAGTAGCTAGTCATCTTACCATCCATCAATACGCCACACTGATGAGCCCCAACTAGGGCGAAACAGCTGTCTGTGGCTCTACCATCTTTGTAGGATGACTAGCGGGGGAAGGCTGTGATCACTGGTTGCCATTAATAGGGCGTGATGCCCCCCAGCCTCCTGAGACACCATTGGTGTAGGAGGCTGGTTGGTGTAATATTCCCAGTGATTAATCTCTATCAACCAAACCTCAGCAGTGGACCAACTGCTACAAACTGTCCTCTTAACAACCTTGCGCCAAGTCACGCTTTTGTAAATGACTTGCAGCCTTCCCCCATTAGTATTCGCTCTTGTCGAAACCACAAGTGTTTCACTAGTGGTGGACACAAGAGTAGCTAGTCATCTTACCATCCATCAGTACGCCACACTGATGAGCCCCAACTAGGGCGAAACAGCTGTCTGTGGCTCTACCATCTTTGTAGGATGACTAGCGGGGGAAGGCTGTGATCACTGGTTGCCATTAATAGGGCGTGATGCCCCCCAGCCTCCTGAGACACCATTGGTGTAGGAGGCTGGTTGGTGTAATATTCCCAGTGATTAATCTCTATCACACAGTAGAATGCTGTACGTAGTTTGTGTAGAGTGGAGAATCGCTCTCTGTAGTTCAAGAGGATCCACATCTTGATGGAAATGGTGTCCATTTCAGAAAGGGTTGGTTCTCTAATACCAGCTTCACAACAGGGTTGAAAACCTTGCCGACGTTTCGACCAGATGCTCTGGTCTTCTTCAGGGCGAAGATCTTCAGCCCTGAAGAAGACCAGAGCATCTGGTCGAAACGTCGGCAAGGTTTTCAGCCCTGTTGTGAAGCTGGTATTAGAGAACCAACCCTTTCTGATGCCTGAGCCAGCTGAGAAGCCCTCACTTCATGGTGTCCATTTCATCTTTTCCAATGATGTCATGTTGTCTCACAAGTGTTCAGCTACTTATCTAGTGCCACAGAATCAGATGTCATATTAGTTGCTGTATACAGCTGTTTTGTGGCACCCATGCACACTCTCGCTCAGTATTGTGAGCTACGTTGCTTATACAATGCCTTTGTTGCATAGCTACAACAAAGACCTATAGCTACAGTCTCATACTTACAGTCATTGCTTGCATATGTTGAGCTTTACACTAGACTCTTACGGCCTGTTTACACTACGCAGTGGAATGGTTCTGGAACGGTTCCAGAATGGTTCTTACTGTAGTGTAAACAGGCGTGGAATGGTTTTAAAGGGAACCGTTCCGGGCGAAACAGTACCACCTCAGGTAAGGGGTCCAAACCAGTCCAGAACTGTTTCGTTTGCTAGTGAAAATGATGATGCTCGTAAGCGGCTGTTTACGCCACTTGTCTCGCACGTAACTGGTAGTTGGAGAGCACAGAGAAGCTTCAATACGTAGTTCCAATTCTTTAGTAGCAACCTGTATCGTGCTCTAAGCAGGTAAGAGCAATGGCTGGTGTCTGGAGTGATGCAGAGGTGCTTCTTTTGATCGTTCAGAAATTCGGCGCCTACGCAATGGACATTGTCTGTTGGAGACTACTACGATCGTTTTCCGCACTTCATTTTCACTACTTGAACTTGTTTCGCTGTAACTAGTGTAAACAGGAGCTGAACCGATGAGAACCGATCCATAGAACGATTCTCATAACCAGTTATGGAACTGTTCCACTAGTGTAAACAGGCTGATAGTGAATACAACAATCCACAACAATGTTAAAGGTCCACTGTCGCATTTTTTTTTAATTTTCATATTGATAGTGCTATGTGAAACATCTTCAATGATACCCATTTCAGTGTGCTCTGCCTCACGATGGGGGAGTTACGAGGGTGCAAAGTTGCAAAAAAGACCAATTATGCGTGGGCGTTTCCGGTGTTCCGGTCCTAACAATGCTAAAACGTCGTGACGTCACAGTAGGCTCCGGAATGTTTGCGCAAGTATGGAGGAGAATAGGCCAGTCAACGGACTGAACAAGAAATCGTTATCTCCTGCGAGTCTTTATCTTACGATGAAGGCGAAACTTCTTGAGACAATGAAGGAGATACCCCTGCTGCTTCTGAAGTAGAGCTGGGCATGCGGGTTGCGCAGCCGTACGGCACGACATCAATTTTGCGACACGACCAATAATAGGGTGACGCCCGTTCTCAGCCCTACAAACGCCGATTCGCACCATTCTTGGACTGTTACAAGAGCATACGAAACAGAGATGGTACACTAGTCTAGAGATGATTTGTCACCTCCTACAAGGCGTAACAGCTGAAATACGAAGTGTGCCGAAGACATATTTCGGAGCACTCGGCACGTATTCTAGGTCACTGGCTCGCACATCGCGAGACGTAAGCATCTCTCTACTCCTACTTGCTAGGTAGCAGGGCACACACAAGCTCTGGTCACAGCAAAAGGTTCTGACTTCAGAGGAAAAACCGTCCCCTGCTCTCTACTGAGAACGGCTGCGCAGAACACCAGGAGGTGGAGGCATCGAAATGGCTGGGACGCCTTTTTCGTCATCCTAAAGCTACTACTCACCCTTTCGTCCTTTGTAGCGATTTGTCGTCTTCTCGATTGGCTTTCTCTGTGCTAGGAAAGACTCTCCTGTAAGTTAAAGCGCCATTCGGATTCTGACGGATGTACTAGAGTGAGCAAAGTGGTTGTTGCTAGAATATTTACACCAAGAAACAGCGAAATGGCAGGTAGGGCATCAGTCGCAATCCGAAAGGCGCTCTAACTTACGGGAGAGTCTTACCAAGCACAGAAAGACCCTGCCAACAGCTGCTGGCCACCGCTTCTTCAGACTATCGCTCTTCGTGAAATGAAGCAGCGACCGTTGCCTCCACCATAGATCTATGCCTCCACTGGCCCTACTACATCCTCCAGCAACGCATTTGTGATGCATCGGGGCGAGTTCATCAGCAAGAGGGACGTGAATAGCCAGTCGGCGATTGTCTTCCCACACGGCGTGTGACACGTTCAAGCATAGACACAAGTGTACGGCAAGCCTACTGTGACGTCACAGCAAAATGGCGGATTTCTTCGGCCGATTTTCCGGAAGTGAGCCATTATCCCTCTACCAGGGAATTTCGAAGCGCTCTAACAGCGATTTTCGGTGGTTTTAGACGATAATCTATCATATAAGAGCAACTTGTGTAACCGTGACAGTGGACCTTTAATTTAGCCAGCAATGTTTGTTTGCAAACATGCCGAAGGTTTTGCAATTCTTTTTTTCAAATTATATGCACATTCTAACATTACATGGAGATGCTAGATAAGTAAGCATGCAGAAATCATCATAGCAGCTAAACTGTCACATGCAAGGTTTTGCAATTTAGTGCTTCATTTGACCTGTTGTTGTTCGCTCATGTGGACTTCTATCCCAGTGCGGTATTCATGTGACCATCTTCACTGTCATGGCACTGGAGATAGTGAACTGCTGTAGTTACATAATAGTCACATGTTTGCTGAAGTGAGGGCTTCTCAGCTGGCTCAGGCATCAGAAAGGGTTGGTTCTCCAATACCAGCTTCACAACAGGGTTGAAAACCTTGCCGACGTTTCTTCGCCCTGAAGAAGACCAGAGCATCTGGTTGAAACATCAGCAAGGTTTTCAACCCTGTTGTGAAGCTGGTATTGGAGAACCAACCCTTTCACATGTTTGCTGTGAGAACTATGCTACAGGGAGTGGGGGGAGAGGGGGAGTGGGGAGGAGGTGACATTGAAGATGATTGGTATGTCCTTTGTAATGATGCCATTACTGCCATGTGGGCGGCACTACAATGGCTTTGTATCCTGTAACAGACATGCATACCCAATTCGCCCACTACTTGAAACCCTTCCCCACCCCTTCCTTCCTCCTCCATAGTATGTCCGTCTCTACACCTCACCTAGCTTGCTTCAAGCTGCCATCACGTGTGATGCATGGCCCAATTGCTTCTTCACAGTTTCCTTCAACGCCACCACCACCACATCTCCCATCTCCACCACTGCCACAGCAATGGAGATCGAGGCTGCCATCAATGGCCTCCAACCACTGTGGCAGTATGGAGTGGTCACAGTGGACACTTCTAATGACACAGACTCCCAGCTTGCACTCAACATCACCTACTACAGCATGCCAGCAGCTGCTGGTTTGGTGACTGTTGAGAATGCTTCCAGCAGTGGAGTTAGCGGCACAGTATACCCAGCAGGGATAACCCTGTCATTTGGAGGAGGTCGGACCAGTGAGGCAATGATGCTGAGTGACATCACAGAATCAGCTACAAGAGCAGCCATTTTGGACCTGTCGTCATGGCAATGCACAAATAACCTTGATGGCTCAGTTGGTGCCGTGTTTTGGTCTGCAACTTACGAAGGTGACAGTATCCCCAATGTGGGGGGTAGTCGTGGTACTGTGGACACTAGTGTGGAGCCATTTTGTGGGAGGGGCTCACTGCGAAGCCCAAGGCATGTCTTCCTAGACTCGTTCTCTGGAACAGCTGACCCTGGAAATGGGTTTCCCGTTGCAGTGTACAACTATGTGAGTTGATGCTTGGTGTTAGTAAGTGCTACCTCTAAGTCCTGTCTAGCTTGCTAGACCACCTCCAACTGTAGCAAAGTGGGCAGCTGGTATTGCACTTTTATGTATGCAGAGACTGGCTCTCTGCTGCACTGTGCACATCACAATATATCATTAGTACTTTTCTAATGATAGTATATCACAATACTACGTGTATACTGTAGCAACACTATTGTGGCATTAGTATAGCATTAGTACTATTGTAACAAAAGTACTGTTGTAACAGTTCCTCAATAGGACTTACTTCCCCATACTATTCTAACATCAGTATTGATGGACTATGTACATATTACCAAATACGTAAAATTTATTCTCCCCTCCACTCCCCTCCCACTCCCCTCCCCTCCCCTCATCTCTTCTTCCCTCCCCTTCGCTTCCTCCCCTCTCCCTCCCCTCCCCCTTCTCTCCTCCCATCTCTCTTCCCTCCACTCCCCTCCTCCTCCCCTTCTCCCCTCTCCCTCCCCTCCCCTCCCCTCCTCCTCCCCTCCCCACCCCACCCCCACAGGTCTGTTTTGCCCACTTTGGAGTCATACCCAACAACAGAGTGCATGCTCACACACGATTCAAACGCAATGGTGAAACTGTCCTCCGGTACATAGCTGTCTCCCTGGGTGACGGCAGTGAGGACGGCTCCGAGAGCAGCGGCTGGCGCTACACCTGCTTGGACTTGTATAAAGCTATCACTGGATCCAACAACTGGTGGTCCACTGAGGGGAGTGAGCATATCGTGAGACGGCTCACCTTTGACTACCCGCCAGCCGGGGAGGACTTTTGGGTGGACAGCGTCTCTGTGACACAGGCTATGCCATCTCTCAATGATCCTGGTACGTATGTGTGTGTGGATTAGGGGTTGACATGTGTGTATGTGTGATGTGCGCGTGCGTGCGTGCGTGTGTGCATGTGCGTGTGTGTGTGTGTGTGTGTGTGTGTGTGTGTGTGTGTGTGTGTGTGTGTGCATGTGTTTAATGGAAGATTCCATTCTGTCCTTGGTTGCAGCCTCCATTCGGACATCACCTGCAGTGAGACCAGGCGGAGTGTTTATTGATGATGTCGCAGTGACCATGTTAAGATGGCCGCCTGAGGACTTGTTCAACTCACTCACAGGAATAACAGTGAATCGTACACGTCTCACAGAATACCTTGCTGAGGACAGCAACATGTCAGCCATTTTGTTTACTTTTGTATGGTTGGATGTGGTCTACACTGTGCATGATTGTGCTGTGGGGATACCCCTCCCTGATGTCCAATCAACTGGTGGGTGTGACCAGGAGTGCATAACAGTAGTAGGATCCCCTGACGGAAGTGGACCTATTGGAGGCAACTTCACCCTTCGTATGGAGGATGGTACCATCATATCTGGTATCCAGGCGACAGCTAGTGCACCAGAACTGCAAACACTGCTTGAAGAGGCCACAAAGAACGCTGGTGTTGAGTTCACTGTGGAGAAGGGAGTGGATAAGTGTTACACAGCCGAGTGGAGCATTGAGTGGAAGAATCGTGGAGGGGACCAGCCCCCACTCATTGCTGACAGACAGTACCTCGAAGGAGTGGGTGTGTCCATTGACGTGGTGGAGGACATCCATGGTGGTATCCTGTTTAGACCAATCCGTGGGGACATGCTCAGACTGCCAAAGAAAGATCCACAAGTGGAGGTGTGCATTAATAAGATTCCAGCATCCTGTCCCCATGACAACTGTGGTTTTAATTTTACCGAGGAAGCCACACCACAGCTGCACAGCTCTTCTCCATCTTATGGTTCAGCAGGGGAAGAATTAATGCTAATCGGACAGGGTTTTACCCTTGGTGGTGGAAATCTCATGGTTGTCATTGGCAATGCAGATTGTGCAATCTCTGACTACAGCGACACGCACATCACATGCACAGCAGGGCCACACCAGGCGGGGATATTCCGTATTGCAGTACTCGTTAGTGGTGTGGGTTACGCCCACCATAGCTATGAGGGTCAGTACTTTGAGTACCAGTTGCAACTCGATTCACTGGAGCCCACCTCAGGCGGCATTGGGGGCGGGGCTGTCATCACTCTCCGTGGCAATGGCTTCCCTGAAATTCAGAATCAGAATGGAACAGGCAATCTTTGGCATTTCTGGGGAATGCTGGAAAACTCCAATAATACAGGCTTCCCCTGCCAGCCTGAGTTTATGACCAACGACACAGACACATCTGCGGCCAATGACACTGACCCTCGGTCCAGTGAGGTGGAGGATGTCAAATTGGACCCTACAGTTATATGCTACATGAGCCTTGTACAAGTTGGGGATTTCCCCTGCTTGGTGGTGAACTCTACCCTCTCTGAGATGACCTGTGTGACTCCGCCCCACAGCAACCTGGAAGGGGGTGTGGTCAATGTCTCTATCTGTGTGAATGGGGAGGCGGGTTACTTGGCTGATGCCTTCACATACTCTCCCTCCCTCACCCCGGTCCTCACGGACCTCAGCCCCCCCTCCACTGGAGTCCTACAGGACACAGTGCTGACTATGACAGGCAGTAACCTCAACATCGCTGGCACTCCTGAGGTGGTCCTGGTTGGTGGAGCTGGCAATACAAGTGTCAGGTGTGCTGTGGAGACAGTTGATGAACACAACATCCTGTGTCGGTTGAATGGGAGTTACCTTGCTCCAGGGGAGTACGGAGTGGGTGTGGTCTTCCCTGGTGTTGGTTACCCTGCCTACGAGAGGGTGTGTTCCTCTGCTCCTTGTTACGACACTCATTATACACCCTTTGAGTTTAGAGTTGAACTGTTCATTTCGTCTGTGGCCCCGCCCTATGGATCAACCCAGGGAGGTACCCAGGTGACAGTACTTGGAGGGGGATTCCCCAGCTCTGAGGATGCTGTCATCGTCACCGTTGGCGATCATTCATGTGTCATAACTTCTGTGAACAGCTCACTCATCCAATGCCGGACTCCTGGACTGCAGCAGACTTTCAATGGGTTCCTTGGTAAGTATTTGATACACTGTGCTTATACTGTATTCTAGCCGTGCATGTGTGTGCGTGTGCGTGTGCGTGTGCGTGAGCGTGTGTGCGTGTGTGTGTGTGTGTGTGTGTGTGTGTGTGTGTGTGTGTGTGTGTGTGTCCATTTCCATCCAATCCTTGCACACAGCCTGAATGGACTATATTGTCTCTGTCTTTGGTTGCCGTGCTATTTAAACCTCCCCGTTCCTTTCCCTCACTGCAGAGTCTCGCCAACCACTGCCTTTTACCCCAGCTAGCCTGACCATCTACCAAGGAGACTTAGTCTCTGTGAGTAACAGAATGTGTGTGTGTGTGTGTGTGTGTGTGTGTGTGTGTGTGTGTGTGTGTGTGTGTGTGTGTGTGTGTGTGTGTGTGTGTGTGTGTGTGTGTGTGTGTGTGTGTGTGTGTGTGTGTGTGTGTGTGTGTGTGTGTGTGTGTGTGTGTGTGTGTGTGTGTATGCGTGTGTGTGTGTGTGTGTGTGTGTGTCAGTATGGTATGTCTGTCCCTCTACTTCTCTGCTATGCTATGTTCTCTGTCTGTCATTTCTGCAGTGGGAATGGAGTGGTGCTGAGTTTGACCTCAAGCAATTGCCATCCACTGATGGAGTGACTCCAATACTGCGTACTTTCCAAGCTGACCGTGGCCTCTCTGGCTCCCTGACGGTGGAGTTCTTGCTCCCTGGGCAGTACCACTATGGGGGAGTTGTAGATGAGTTCTCAGGATTTATGCTTAGTGGAACCATCACTGTTGTACCACGGAAGGAAGAGGAGGCCCCTGTAATTGTGTCAGTGGGTGGGTACAGCACATCGTACAGTAACAGTGCTGGTCGACAGAGAAGAGAGACCACTCCAGACTGCCCTTGTCCTGGCCTGTGTGACCCGGCTGATGATTCAACCTTCACTTACTCTCCATGTGCCACTCCTCTCATCAGTGACATCACACCAACGGAACTCCACCTTCATGACATCATCACCCTAATGAGTGATGGTATCCATAGCAGCATGAGTCATGTGACCATCACATTGGTGTCACCTGACAGAGTAGAGCACCACTGCAGCACAGCCAACGTGTCTGAGGCAGCCATCACCTGTGAGGTGCTGTCATCCACTAGGCCCCCAGTGGGCGTGCCCCTGACAGTCGAAGTGGGTGTGGCCCCCTATGGTGATGCCCTCGTTGCTACACCTGATGGCGGAAACACTGTTAAGCTTCTTCCAGAGTTCTGGGGAGTGTACCTCCCAGTTGGGTCTACAGAGGGGGGAGCCCAGGTGGTCATCTTTGGATTTGGACTGTCAGGAAATGTGTCAGTTACCATGGCTGGGATGCCATGTTATGTCACTCACAGTAACTACTATTCGGTGACGTGTATCACTCCTTCTGTTCACATGTCAGTGACTGTCAAGCCAATTGTCACGGTGTCACTCACAACAGGTGACACTCTAACAGCCGATTGTGACAATTCCAGCTCCTATAGCTGTGAATACCACTTCAGTTCTTCTGCTACACCAGTTGTTGAAGGTGTGTTCCCCACTTCCATTTCAAGTACTCAAGATGGGACTTTGACACTAAACGGCTCACTCCTACCACTAGAAGGCCAGTCCTTTGACGGCTATCGACCAGAGTCACAGAATAGCAGTGTTGATGATGAATCTGGGCTAGACATTATTCTCTTCCCATACACTGAAGGATTTTCAACTGTGGAAGACTACTTCTTTGCCTACAAGGATGAGTTCTCTGAAGAGACTGAGCGTGGTCTGCAATTTAACTTTCCCACCTGCGTACCCCTTACCATCTCTGACTCATTGGTGGAGTGTCTGCCCCCTCCTCTTGTGGCTGGGGAGTATGCTGTTGTGCTGAGACACAGACTGTTTGGACATGCCCAATTTGCTAGTGGGTCAGTTCCTGTCATTACCATTGAGGCTGAAATTACAGGGGTTTCCCCTTTGGTTGGAAGCACACAGGGAGGTACAACTGTGGAGATTCTTGGGGGAGGGTTTCCCCCTAACAGGTCTGATATTGTCATCACTATGGATACAGCCCCCTGTCATGTGACATTTGCAAGCTACACCCGGATTGTCTGTCGGACGTCTGCTCACTCTGCAGGGACAGTGGATGGCACTTTAACAGTGAGTGGTGTGGAGTTTCCGACTTTCTCCTTTAACTACACCACTGCCACTACTCCAGTTGTGACAAGCATTGAGCCCAACTCTGGTAACCATGGTGATGTTGTCGTTTTGAATGTTACCAACCTCCCCACTGACGCAGTTGTTGATGTCATAGTGGGTGGAGTCAGGTGTAGGAATACTACGGCAACAGCCACTGACATCACCTGCACACTTGGTGTCAACTATGTTGGCACACATGCGGTGCATGTCCAAGTGGCCCCCAGCGGATTTGCCATCTCAGATGTCACCTTCACTTACAACCTGGTCCTTACTTCGAACACACCCACCGAGGGTAGTCTGACTGGAATGAATGAGCTAACAATCACTGGAACAGGATTTGACCCTGTCCAGACTACAGTCACTGTGTGTGGGAAGGTGTGTCCTCAGTCTGCCACGCCTACCACTATCTCCGAGATCCACTGTGTCTTACCCCCGAGTGCTAATGTGACTGTTGGGTCTGGAGAGTCCCAGTCATGTGACGTGCGTGTGACCTCACGAGGTGTCACTCAAGTGCTGTCTGGAGGCTACACGTACAGAGATGACCTCACACCCATGATCAGCTGGGTGCAGCCACAGAGGGGAGGGTCTGCAGGCGGGACCCATATTACCATATATGGAAGTGGATTTGAGGATGATGATGTGACTGTCACCATAGCAGGCACCCTCTGCAATATCACTGATCGGAACTCCACCCACCTGACGTGCAGGACGGGGGCTAGTCGGACCACTATCACAGCCCAGGTGCTGGTGTATGTGGAAGACAAGGGATTTGCTTACTCCTCAGACCCAGACTCTACAGTCTTCAGATATGTGGATCTCTGGAGTTCACGGTGAGTACAGACGAGTTTGCCTTAGTTGGGAGCGTGTATCCTAGCCTCAGTGCATTGTGTGTGTGCAGGCTGGATTGTGTTGTATGTGTACAGTGTGTTGTATACGTATGTACAGTGTGTATGTGTGCATAGGCTTTAGTATGTTATAATATTATGTGTATTGAGCGCTGAGATAGTGCAGTTTGGGTATTTGAGTTGATCTGTTCCCATTTCCATTCCAGATTTACATGGGGTGGTGAGGAGCCACCAGTGGAAGGAGATTTTGTGATTGTGCCAAAGGGGCAAACCCTGTCCATTGATGTGGACACGCCCATCCTAAGCATCCTCCTAATCGACGGTGGTACAGTGCTGTTTGATGACAACCAAAATGTCTCCCTCCACTCGAATCACATCCTAATAGTAAAGGATGGCCTACTGCAGGTAAGGGCCTGGGGCCGGATAGCTAGTGATGTAGTCTTGTATACAAGAGCCCATCTGGAGTGTGGTGTATAGTGGAATGTAAGTGTACTTCACCAATATGCTTTACTGCCATGCCCCCTACTCCCCCCCTCAGGTTGGCACAGAGAAGTCTCCCTTCCAGCATCATGCTGAGATAGTCCTCTATGGCCATCCACTCTCCACCCAGCTGCCTCTCTTTGGTGCCAAGACCCTTGCAGTGAGGGAAGGAACACTAGATCTGCATGGAAGACCACTGGCAGTAACATGGACTAGGTTGGCAGTCACTGTGGAGCCAGGGGAGACTCAGATTACACTACAGGAAGCGGTAGACTGGGCAGTGGGTGGAAGGATTGTCATCGCCAGTACCTCCTTCAGCCAACGACAGAATGAGGAGGCAGACATTGTGGCCATTGATGGCACCCGTACGGTACTCACTGTGTCCAGGATACCCAGACCAGATGAGAAGGTGGACACCTACCCAGTGCCACTTAGGTACCGCCACATTTCTGTACAGCAGACAGTGGGAGGAGTTGTGGTGGAGACGAGAGCTGAGGTGGGCTATTTGACAAGGAATGTGGTTGTGAGGGGCAACCGTCTCGAGGATAGGGTCCGCGTGGTCTCAAACTGTGAAGCTGGCTTTAATGTTGGCATGTTTGACACACAGACTTGTTTTGAAGGTAGATTTGGTTCAGAAGAGGTTGACGATCAGTTTGGGTCACAGATTATGCTCCATGCGGCTCGGCAGAATGAACATCTTGTCACTGGACGGATTGAGTATGTTGAGGTGACACACGCTGGACAGGCCTTCCAGCTGGGGCGATACCCTATCCACTTCCATCTCAATGGCGACGTTAGTGGGTCCTATGTAAGAGGTTGTGCAATTCACCGCACATTCAACCGTGCTGTCACTGTGCATGGTGTGAACTACCTTCTGGTGGAGAAGAATGTCGCTTTCAATGTCCTTGGTCACGCCTACTTCTTGGAGGATGGAGTTGAGGAGTACAACGTCATTCAAGACAATCTGGGAATTTTTGTGCGGGCCTCGAGCAGCCTCCTCAATGTGGACATCACACCCGCCACCTTCTGGATTGTGAATCCACGTAACATTGTGCGCCGCAACGCTGCTGCCGGTGGTACCCACTTTGGGTTCTGGTACCGACTGGAGCAGCACCCCTCTGGACCCTCCTTCACCACTAGTGTGTGCCCGAGGAAGATTCCAGTTTTGGAGTTTGACAGTAACTCTGCCCACTCCTTTGGCTGGTATGGTTTGTGGGTGTTCCCTGCATACCACCCCACAGTGGAGGGGACGTGCAGCAGCAGTACACCTGGGACGGTGGAGTTCACCAACTTCACATCTTGGCGGAACACACGCGGTGTGGAGTTCACTGAAGTAGGTTCTCTGCAGCTGAAGAACTCGGTCATGTTGGACAACATGCTAGCAGGCGTTGAGGTCGTTGGTTTGAGCCAAACATGCTGGGGGGATGAAGGCCCTCTGATAGACAATGTGGTAGTTGTTGGACATACCGATGCCATTGATGAGGACATCAGCAACTTTTGCACTGAAGCTGGTGTCAAGACTCCGAAGTCAGATTTCCTCACTGTTGCTAATGTGACCTTTGTTAACTTTGACAGGCATGCTTGCCATGCCATCCGTGCGTGTGCACACTGCAAAGTGTTACAGGGTGGTTTTGAGACTCGTTTCAAGGGAATTGAATTTGTGAACTCGGACCAACTGACCCAGTGGCAATGGGAACATGAACATGTTCACACTGATCTGGATGGCTCCCTCACAGGCACCCCTGGTGGGAGTCTGCTTCCCTACACCCCCACACTTCCTCCTGACCACTGCCAGGAACAGCCTTCAGACGATCAATTCCCCAGTGCTGTTTGTGACAGTGATGTAGACTTCCAGCGTGTTGCAATAGACACTGTGCTTCCTCCGTCCTTGGAGTTCCAAACCCTTCTCATCACCATTGACCACCCAGATGCCAGCAATGAATCACGAATCCAGTGGCGTTTGAAGCGTCTCTCTAAAGTCCCAGGGCTGATGGCCGTGCTAGCTCTCGGCTACCACTACAACCTCCAGTGGGAGGACGGCAGTCACCTCACTAACATCACATACACAGCACGCTTCAACAAGATGAGTGTTGGTGAGTACCTCTGGTTGAACCACCGCTTCCCCCTCTTGGTAGATAGGGTCTCTGTTGCCGGGGTGACCGAAGCCAGTCCAGGGATCCCACTCCCAGATGTAGATGGGAATGGAAACTGGAACTTTAATGAGGCCACCAGGACTTTGACATATCTCGTTGAAGGAAGCAGTGACAGCGTTTGCACAGAAGGAGCAGACAACAATGTCAGATTTGATTCATACAAGTGTGCCTTCCTTGACTGCATCCCTCCCCCACCACCCGAACCCGTCACTCTCCCACCGCTGCCCAATGTAACTTACTACTGGTCCAACCTCTCCCTCTGGGGAGGGAGTTACCCTCAAGAAGATGACAATGTCTTCATCAACTGCAGCTGGCACGTAATCGTGGACATGGACATTCCCAGACTGAATACGCTGGAGATCTGTGGTGTACTGGAGTTGGACAGCACTCGTAACCATAGCATTGAGGCGGTTGCCATAGTGATCAAACATGGGCAGCTGGTGGTGGGTCGCCCTGGCATGCCCTATGAGAATCAAGCAGTATTCACACTCTATGGCGATGTCAGTGAGTGGGACCGTACTGCATTGAGTTTGTTGTTTGGTGCTGCACAGTGTTTCTGTGGGCTGATGTAGCTGTGTGGGCGTGTTGTGTATATGTATGGGCATTAGGAGCACCTGAGTGTGAAATAAGGCATGAAATAGGAGCACTTGTATTTGAAGTAAGAGCACCTGTGTGGAGTAGGAGCACCTGTATGTGAAATATGAGCACCTGTGTGTGCAACAAGAGCACCTGCCTGTGAAATATGAGCACCTGTGTGTGCAATTAGAGTACCAGCTTATGAAATTGGATTGCCACTACATGTATCTATGCCCATGTGTAGTTTAACACTTGTACTGTACACCTCTTGATGAACTTGTTACTCTCTCCTTCCCCCGTCAACTGCAGACACTCCTGAGTATTCTGTGCCTCTCACTGCACCAGCTGTGGGCAGCAAAGCCATTGCCTCCTTTGGTCACCTCATCCTTCATGGCAGTCCACCAATGCAAGCTTGGACCTTCCTTGACAGTACTGTCAACCCAGGTGACAGCTCAATCACTGTCACTGACAGTGTTGACTGGAAGGTGGGTGACAAGATTGTCATCACGTCAACTTCATATGAACCACTTGAAGCTGAAACATTCCAGATTGCAGCCATCAGTGATGACGGGAGAACCATCTCGGTTGATGGGAAATTTCAGTACAAGCACTCCAGTGATGTAGAAGTGGTAGGGTCTCACACTTCCATTGTGAGAGCAGAAGTCGGGCTCTTAACCCGAAACATTAGAATTCAGAATGGAAACCCCTCTAAAAGTAATATGACTGCTTTTGGATGTCGTGTGCTTGTGGGTCACTTGGAAGAAGATGGTATGTCATTTGTGGGAAGTGCCCAGATGGAGGGGGTGGAGTTTGATGGGTGTGGTCAGATTGGGTACACCTTCACACGTGATCCACGGTTTGCTCTAGCTTTCCTTAACATTGGAGAAATTGTCAACTCAACCTCGTATGTACGCAAGTCCACATTCCATGATGGTTACAACACTGGTATGGGTGCCTTTGGCGTTAGTGGACTCTTGCTGGAGGAGAACGTCGTCCACAACCAGGTTGGCCATTCAGTGTGGATGGAGGGGACAGGACATGTATTGCGCAAGAACCTTGCAGGTGTGGCCATCTTCCCTGGACTGTTCCGAGATCCTAATCAGCCTGAAAACACTGAGCAAACGTCAAACTTCGAACTGATTGGTGCAGAGGATGTTCGTCTCCATGGTAACGTGGCAGCCGGTGGCCAAAAGGTTGGTTTCCACATCAAAGGGGAGGCCTGTGACCGAGTTGATAACGAGGAGGCGTGGTCCAGCAATATTGCCCATTCCTCCCTTCACTGCCTTCAGTCTCGGTATGAGGATGCCCACTCCAGTGGCTGTGCCTTGTACAACGACTTCACTGTATTCTCGTGTCACCAGTTTGGTCTCATATCTTACACCAGAGCTGCTGTCATGGTAACCAATTCTCAGTTCATCAACAATAAAGCTGCCATTCTGGCCAATGTCATTGGTCCAGCTGCCCTCAGCCACACAATTGCTCAAAAGGCTGTCACTGTTGACAATGTTCTTGTCATGTCACGTTCAGCGACTTTCACATGTGATGATGATGCCATTACACCAGATGTGAACCGTCATCCTAGATCCTACAGTGGTATTCTCAGTCGTTCAGGTGGCCATGTTGGAATACCAACCTCGGCCTTCACCTCAGGACGTGGGAAATTCCCCAAGGCTGCCTTACAGACAATTATCAGCTATCCTGCAATCAACGGCTCATCATTGCTGCGGGATGTGACATTTGCCGGATTTGCCACTCACGACTGCAGCAGTGGTAAGTTTGATGTCGCCCTCATGACTAACCCTGAGGCAGACGATGCAATACACCCCATCACTGTGGAGGGCATTCGTTGGGTGGACACATCTGATGAGAACAAATTGTACTTCCAAGATCCCCCACTGCACCACGTCAACCCCTCAGACTGTGTTGACATGGATTGTGACGGTCACAAGCACACATTGGTGCGTGACACTGACGGCTCATTCACAGGCACCAAGGAGAAGGGGACCATTGTGGCCAAGGCGGAGTTCGAGTGGGACGGTGACAGACGGAGGGGCATTGGAAACTATCGCATCCCAATAGCCATGCTGACAAACCCTGATGGATCTGCCATTCAAGCTGATGCAATATACCCATATAAGGGTGTGGTTCGTGGTAACCATAGTGATGACCAGTGCACATTCAACATGGTGTGGAATGCATACGAGTGTGTTGGTCTGGACCACCTGATGTTGGTGCTGGAGAGTCTGGATGCTGACACTGAGATACGCCGCCTCTCTCCAATTGGGTTGGCAGGAAATGGGTTCATTGACCTACTCAATGGTCCCCAGGACCATGGCTGGTGTGGGGGGTACACTTGTCAGGAGAGAATTTCAACTTTCTACGGGGTTGTGGCGGCAGGGGTAGACTATCAAGTGGGCCTGACCAGCACTAATCCTCAGCGGTTCAGGGTTGTACTCTTGGATGCACAGGAGGACCAGGCTGTCACACTGGGTCTGATCTACACACGACCGCAGCGCCTAGACGTCTTCGTCAATGATGAGTACATCAACCCTAAGAACTCTCGAGTGAAGGAAGATGGCCAACTGGAATACATTGATCCAGCAACGGATCCAGAGCTGGGTATTGTGCGTGTGTCAGATGCAATTGGCACCAACTACTATGACAGAGCACGGAAGACACTGTACGTGACAGTGAGTGGATCCACCCCTGTTATTATTGAAGTTGCCCCAGTGATACAGGTCTCTCTCACGCTGGCTCCCGTCTCAGAGACAGAGTTCTTTGAGGAGAACCTAGTAGCGAACTTGGCTTTCTTGCTGGGCATTGACTCTAGCCGCATCCGCATTGTGAATGTGATTGCAGAGAGCAAGCGCAGGAGGAGGCAGGCAAGCGAAGGAGGTGTCCTGGTGGACTTTGAGATTGCTTCAGCCTCTTCTGTATCCAGCAACAACACCAACACTACAATGAACGATACTGACACTATTACAAGTGATGCATTTGAGGAGTTGACCAACATCACCACAGAACTGGTGAATGCAGTTCAGACGGGTGAACTGTCGAGTAGCCTCAATGTCTCGGTGATCTCAGCAGCCGTGCAGGAGCCAGAGGCCCCACCCATGGGTGGGGTTAGGGCCACTCCTGAGACTGGTGGTCCCCAACCTGGTGAAGTGGACAACTCTACAATGACATTTGCTGAGATCCAGCAGGTGATGGAGGAGGAGAGAGAGGCAGAGTCACAACCCACCTCGTACTCCATCCCCACTGAGCTAAGGCTACAGGTGGAACCATCCACCTCAGGAAGAGAGGGAGCTCCACTTTCTGTACAGCCTCAACTGGCAATGTTTGATGGGAGTGGTGCGGTCATAGCTGACCTTGGGTTTGGCACTGCCTGGCAGGTTTCTGCCCAGTTGATTAGCAGAGAGGGAGTGAGTGTGGTGGATGGAACGGTGGACTTTGTGAATGGATGGGCCAATTTCTCTTCTCTCGCTATCAGTCACCCGGGAAGTGGTTACCGACTTCGCTTCACTGTGACGTACCCCCCTACTGCTGCCTTCGCTGTTGAGTCAGCTGTGCGAATTAACATTGCCGTGCGACCTCTTGCGTTGAGGATTGCTGCACAGCCCACTGAGGGATACGTTGCCATGACGCTGACCCCACCCTTTGTTGTTGAGTTGATTGATGAAACGACAAGAGAGGTTGTGAGGAACCATGGTTGGAAGGGGAGGAGCTGGAGTGTCGTGGCAACTGTTGTCAATGGTGACCAGACATCTTGGACTAGTCAGCTTGTGAATGGGACAGCCATGTTTGACACTATCTCCATAGCAACAGCAGGACGTTTCCAATTGCAATTTGTGACAATCACAGACCCAGTGTCTCTCCCTGGTGATAGCAGTGTTCCCTCCCCAGCCGTGTCAAGGGCTGTTAGCATTGTTGCACTGTCATCTGCCCAGCTCCGTCTTGTCTTCAATGAAGACTATTCCGTTGTTGTTCTTGGACAAGAGGCGTCATTTGAGGCTGCAGTGCATGCTGAGCTCTCTAGCCTCTTCCCCAGCACCATCATCCATGATGTGACCATCACTGAAGGCAGCATCATAGTGGAGTTCACCCTGTCTTCGGCCAATCGCAACACTATTCTCGCTGCTCTCCAATACGTGGAGGACCTCCCCCAAGGGGGCGTGTCATTCACCTTTTCTGGGCACAATCTGACCTCTTCATCATTTGCCGCCATCACCTACACCCTCACTCCTCCAGGGACAGGGCTGAGCTCCACCCACCGTTACATCATCATCGGCTCAGCTTTGGGTGGGGCCCTGCTGCTAGTGCTGGTGGCGATAGTGCTGGCAGCAGTGCTCTACTGTGTGTGTCGTGGTGGTGGAGCTGCTAAGAAGAAGGGTAAGGTTCTCCCTGTTGGCTCCTCCCCTGACCTGGAACACAACCTCTACGTCTCCAACCCAAGAGCGGGGCCTTTCACCTACCCCTCCCCCCTCCCTGGGGAGGCAGTGGCTGAGAACCCTCCCCTCCAAAAGCGGACCACATTGCTGTCCCCCCTTCCCGGGGTCCACAGTAGTGCCCCCCTCTACCCCAGCCTGACTGCCCCACCCCCCTACACTGGGGATGTAGAGCTGAAGGATATGACCAACACCTTCACCAACTCTCACTCCGCAGATGAAGAGAAGGTCCCTCCAAGGTGGGCTTACTTGTCTCCTCACACACGCACACATGCACCTCCTCACTCTGCTGTGTGTAGTCTGTGAATGTAGTGACATGGCACTGCAGTACGTGTGGTGTGCCATGTGTGACCTGCACCTCTCTACTCCTCACCTTACAGCTCTCCTGAGAGCTCAACATTTCTCTGAGCCATGAATACAGATGTGGACATAGCTACTCTACGCACACACACACACACACACTTTTCGTGTACTCACATTAACTGTGCTATTTTGGTATACAATGCTAGGCACTCATAATATCATTCTGTATAATGCCAGTCATAATTATATGCACACTTGACACCACTGGCCCATGCATAGCTACGTGGCCAATGTAATTATAATTAACTGTACATGTACTCCATTTAATATAATTTAATTAATTTGCTCTGTACATTGAACCATTGCATTGCATGCTTGACATAAGTATGTTTATGGAACGCACATACGTGTTCGCGGAAAAGGGGCGCAGGGTATTACGTAAGGGTACTTTCTAGGGGGAACCACCCGTTCTGCGGTCCAGCGAGCGGTTGATCTGCACCATGGAAGAAGAGTCAACGATAGTTGCTCGCCTTCAGAAGAAGACTGCGTACGACGTGGTCATAATGCGGTACGACTACTTAGTGAAGCACGTGGACGCGATCGGCATCCTCCCCTACCTGGTCTCCAGCAAACTCGTCGAGCCGGACTTCGGTCAGTTCCTGGAAAGGGAACGCACGGACAAGAACAAGATGATGGCGCTGCTCGGAAAGTTGATCAGGACCCCAATGGAGGGATGGTTCACAGAGTTCATCGGAGCTCTTTCGAAGTTCCCGCAGTACAAGACCGTCGTCGACTGTCTCCTTGAAGGTACACAAGTTAGCTATGTACGCACACGCACTCGATCACGCGCGAGGCACAGAGTTAAGCGTACCTTGTTTTGGTGTGTATAGATTTCACCAAGCTGATGGCGGAGCGACAGGCCAACCCACCTCCTGATGAGAGTGAAGGAGAGATGTGCCCACTGTCACAAGCTGCTGCTAGTCAGTCTGTATCCACCCCGACAGTCGAGGTCAGTGTGACTGGGGTGGATGAAGTGATGAGGAAGGCAATGGAGGAGGCAAAGACAGCAGTGAAGGAAGCACAGGAGGACCACAAGACAGCTGTGAGGGAGCAGCCGTACCCGTGGTGGGGGAGTATGGTGTGCACTGATGTGTTGCTTGTTCACTCCCTGTGTCCTGACAGCTTTCAGAGTTGAAGAAGGCAAATGACCGTGTGTTGGAGGCAGAGAAGGGCAAGTTTTGCGCCGACACTGAGAAGAGGCTCCTTGAAGAGAGATTCAGTGAGAAGCTGTGTGCTGCTGATGACAAGCTGAGAGAGGCTGAACTACAGAAGCAGCTCACTGAGAAAGAAGCCCAGAGCTACAAGGAGGAGGTCACCCAGCTCTCTGCAGGGCTTGCTGAGATGTGCTTGCAGAAAGAGGCAGTGAAGGATAGGGTACAGGAGGTGGAGGGAGAGAGGGCTGTCCTGGAGACAAGGGTGGCTAGCCTGCAGGCTGAGGTGGAGAGTGGCGTGAAGGAGAAGGAGGAGGAGGTGAGTGCTCTTGAGCAGAAGCTGGGTGATGCTCGGAAACAGCAGCAAACAGTGGAAGAGGAATTGAAGGTGGTCTGGAAGGAGATGGGAGAGAAGCAGGAGAGGTTGAGTTGGGTGGGATGTGGCAGGGTTTACAGTGATGTGCTGTTACAGTTCAGTAAACTCTCATGAATAGTCATAGAATTCATATCTTACAATAACCACACAGTAAATATAGTTATATAAGGTGCAGTGCATAGAACCTGTCTACGATGGTCACTGCATAAGGCATGCAACTGCCTCTCTAAAACAGCCAGCCACCCTGACCTTAAATAGCACTGAAGCATTGCAATCTACACCTCAGTCTCACTCTGTAGAGGAGCCACCTCGGTTAGAACTGGCCCACATGTGGCTGTCTTAGACAGTTCCACAGTACAATGTATTATGTATGTGCCAAGGTACATGTGCGTGTCTGTGCGTGCGCGCATGTGTGTGTGTGTGTGTGTGTGTGTGTGTGTGTGTGTGTGTGTGTGTGTGTGTGTGTGTGTGTGTGTGTGTGTGTGTGTGTGTGTGCATGCATGCTCTCGAGGTAAACTACACAACTCTTACTTTTGCTTATAACTATACATCTAGGTTGGGGAGTGCCACTAGACAGCTTGATGAGCTGCAGACCTCCCACAAAGAGGAGTTGGGTGACCTCAACGCGCAGCTGGAGAGGACTACCTCTAGGATGGGAGTGCTGGAGAGGGAGCTGGCTGCAGCTAGGGAGGCCAAGGAGGATCTGGATAAAGTAGTGTTGGGCCTCAATAAAGAGTGAGTTGTTCCAGCACTCTACACTGCAGTGTGAAGCAGTGCTAAACATGCTCTCTTCCTGTACGTTCACCTGTGTGTAGCCTGGCAGAGCAGACTGTGACAACAGAGCAACAAGACCAGAAGGTGAGTGAGCTGACAGAGGAGCTAAAAACGGCTGTTTTCGACAGGGAAAGTTTGGAGGAGAAACACCAAAAGGTTGAGATGGACATGAAGAGGGTTAGGTCAGAGCTGGCCCAGACACAGGCAGAGTGAGTGTTGTGTGGTAAAGTGTCTGTTGTGTCATGTGAAGTGCCATTCGAGGGTGCATGCGAGATGGTATGTGTGTTTGGCATGTCACTGGTGAAGAGGGAAGAAACGAGAGATGGAATCTAAAGCTATGGAGCAGAAACTGAAGGAAGCAAGGCAGGCCAAGGAAGAGATGAAGAAGCAGTGAGTGTATTGCTGTGTCCATGTAGCTACGCAGTATGTCATTGACTAAGAGGGTATAGGAGCGCGCGCATGCGTGTGTGTGTGCATGTGTGTGTGTGCATGTGTGTGTGTGTGCATGTGTGTGTGTACATGTGTGTGTGTAAATGTGTGTGTGCATGTGTGTGTGTGCATGTGTGTGTGTAAATGTGTGTGTGTGTGTGTGTGTGTGTGTGTGTGTGTGTGTGTGTGTGTGTGTGTGTGTGTGTGTGTGTGTGTGTGTGTGTGTGTGTGTGTGTGTGTGTGTGTGTGTGTGTGTGTGTGTGTGTGTGTCATGCATAGGTGAACAGATAGCATGCATCCCCTACAGGAACACTATGCAACTCGTTACTTTTGCTTAATATAACTATCCATGCAGGTTGGGGAGTGCCACTGGACAGCTAGAGAGGACCACCTCTAGGATGGGAGTGCTGGAGAGGGAGCTGGCTGCAGCTAGGGAGGCCAAGGAGAATCTGGATAAAGTAGTGTTGGGCCTCAATAAAGAGTGAGTTGTTCCAGCACTCTACACTGCAGTGTGAAGCAGTGCTAAACATGCTCTCTTCCTGTGCCTTCACCTGTGTGTAGCCTGGCGGAGCAGGCTGTGACAACAAAGCAACAAGACCAGAAACTGAAGGAAGCAAAGAGGGCTGAGGAAGAGATTAGGAAGCAGTGAGTTCTGTCTGTTCCCTCTATATACTGATTGCATGAGTCAGATGACATGACATCAAATGATGCATGTGTGTGTGTAACCGTGGCATGTCACTGATTAAGAGAGGTGATATTCAAGGCAGAATCTAAAGCTATGGAACAGAAACTGAAGGAGGCAAGGCAGGCCGAAGAGGATACGAAGAGGCAGTGAGTGTATTATTGCTGTGTCCATGCATGTAGTGTGTCAATGACTAAGAGGGTAGAGAGTACAGTATACATGCACATGCAAGAACCCTTAAATCAGTGACCCTGTGCAAGTCAGGGCATGTCATGGCAGCTTATGTGTGGGCATACGTTAGACACTGTGCACAGTTGAGAGGGTATGAAGTCATGCAGACAATGCTATAATCATGTGTTGACTAAACCTGTACACTCCTACTTGTAGAGAGACTTGTATTTCAATTGGCACACACTCAGCTCAGTACACTCCACTGAACTGGTCAAGTACTCTGTCATGAAGCAGTTACTGAGTGCAGTCATGGCATACGTGTTTGTTGTGTAGGTTGGTAGAATCAGAAAAGAAGTACAGAGGTAAACAGGAAGAGGTGAGCTGTGTGGTATCCATAGTCAAATGGGACATGTTTCTCGTTGGCTTATTGCACTGACTCATTCCTCTTTGGAGCAGCTTGAGCAGTTCCTCAAGAAACATGCCAGCTGTGATGTCACCAAGGTGAGTGCAGCTGATGTGAGCAGTACTTGTCATGATTGTGGTCTGATGGTATTGTTACTGATCTGTAACAATTGGATTAGTGTGTACACTGCAAGCAGTTGCAGCACCTCCAACTGTACTATATACACCATGCATGCACCTTCCCTTCATGGTGAATGAAGAGGTGCATGCACTGCATGGTGTAGAGTGGTGGTCTGTTGTACACTGTGTTAGTAGTCAGGGTCACTGCATGTGTACATACAGTTACTGAGCATAAGCAGATCCAGGGGGAGAGACCTTGGGCCAGATCTGAAATATTTTTCTTAGCAAATTGCTCTAAAGTGTATACTTTCAACATGCAGGACTTAATGCATGGCCTAAATCATGTAAATAAATTTAGAGGACCTGGTGTAAGCTTAAAGGGGTCTGGCGTGGCTGCACAGGAAGCTAATTAAGTTGTTTCTTAGTTTGGCCACCGGCAGCCATTTTATCACATCATATTGTGTTTGCCTCCAAATGCCATGAGCTGGCCAACATGTCTCCATCAGTCATCAGTTTCCAACAATTCCTTTCTTCTTTAAATTGCAGTAGTCCATGTTTATTGCAGTGTGCAAGTAATTCAACCTTAGATAATGTGCAAACAACTTTCTCTATTATTGTGTTCTGTTTATGCTCCCATACACTCACATGTAGAAGGAAGAAGAAGTAGGTTCAGCTGAGCTTGAGCACTAGCACTTTGTGAAGTTCAATCCTTGCTATTGACTGGCATGTTTTCTCTCCCCTCACTACTGGGGACACATGGAACATAACAGGTGAGTTAGTAACACATGTCCATGCACATCTTCTAGTGACATTGTGATGTGTTTGTGGTTGTTATGTGTTGCTGCTTTCTCCTTCCTCCCACTTCAGGAAGTGAGTCCCACTCTATTCCACATGCCCCAATGATGTGTGCAGTATTCGTGATCCTTGCTATTGACTGGCATGTTTTCTCTCCTCCTCACTACTGGGAATGCATGGAACATAACAGGTGAGTTAGTAACACATGCCCATGCACATCTTCTAGTGACATTGTGATGTGTTTGTGGTTGTTATGTGTTGCTGCTTTCTCCTTCCTCTCACCTCAGTGGGTGAGTCCCACTCTATTCCACATGCCCCAATGATGTGTGCAGTATTGGTGATCCTTGCTATTGACTGGCATGTTCTCTCTCCCCTCACTACTGGGAACGCATGGAACATAACAGGTGAGTTAGTAACACATGCCCATGCACATCTTCAAGTGACATTGTGATGTGTTTGTGGTTGTTAGTGTTGCTGCTTTCTCCTTCCTCCCACCTCAGCAAGTGAGTCCCACAATATTCCACATGCCCCAATGATGTGTGCAGTATTGGTGATCCTTGCTATTGACTGGCATGTTCTCTCTCCCCTCACTACTGGGAACGCATGGAACATAACAGGTGAGTTATTAACACATGCCCATGCACATCTTCTAGTGACATTGTGATGTGTTTGTGGTTGTTATGTGTTGCTGCTTTCTCCTTCCTCCCACCTCAGTGGGTGAGTCCCACTCTATTCCACATGCCCCAATGATGTGTGCAGTATTGGTGATCCTTGCTATTGACTGGCATGTTCTCTCTCCCCTCACTACTGGGAACGCATGGAACATAACAGGTGAGTTAGTAACACATGCCCATGCACATCTTCTAGTGACATTGTGATGTGTTTGTGGTTGTTATGTGTTGCTGCTTTCTCCTTCCTCCCACCTCAGTGGGTGAGTCCCACTCTATTCCACATGCCCCAATGATGTGTGCAGTATTGGTGATCCTTGCTATTGACTGGCATGTTCTCTCTCCCCTCACTACTGGGAACGCATGGAACATAACAGGTGAGTTAGTAACACATGCCCATGCACATCTTCAAGTGACATTGTGATGTGTTTGTGGTTGTTAGTGTTGCTGCTTTCTCCTTCCTCCCACCTCAGCAAGTGAGTCCCACAATATTCCACATGCCCCAATGATGTGTGCAGTATTCGTGATCCTTGCTATTGACTGGCATGTTTTCTCTCCCCTCACTACTGGGAACGCATGGAACATAACAGGTGAGTTATTAACACATGCCCATGCACATCTTCTAGTGACATTGTGATGTGTTTGTGGTTGTTATGTGTTGCTGCTTTCTCCTTCCTCCCACCTCAGTGGGTGAGTCCCACTCTATTCCACATGCCCCAATGATGTGTGCAGTATTGGTGATCCTTGCTATTGACTGGCATGTTCTCTCTCCCCTCACTACTGGGAACGCATGGAACATAACAGGTGAGTTAGTAACACATGCCCATGCACATCTTCAAGTGACATTGTGATGTGTTTGTGGTTGTTATGTGTTGCTGCTTTCTCCTTCCTCCCACCTCAGCGAGTGAGTCCCACTCTAGTCCACATGCCCCAATGATGTGTGCCTTATTAGTGATCCTTGCTATTGACTGGCATGTTTTCTCTCCCCTCACTACTGGGAACGCATGGAACATAACAGGCAGTTAGTAACACATGCCCATGCACATCTTCTAGTGACATTGTGATGTGTTTGTGGTTGTTATGTGTTACTTCTTTCTCCTTCCTCCCACCTCAGCGAGTGAGTTCCACTCTATTCCACATGCCCCAATGATGTGTGCAGTATTCGTGGTCCTTGCTATTGACTGTCATGTTTTCTCTCCCCTCACTACTGGGAACGCATGGAACATAACAGGTGAGTTAGTAACACATGCCCATGCACATCTTCCAGTGACATAGTGATGTGTTTGTGGGTGTTATGTGTTGCTGCTTTCTCCTTCCTCCCACCTCAGTCTGTGAGTCCCACTCTATTCCACATGCCCCAATGATGTGTGCAATATTCGTGATCCTTGCTATTGACTGACATGTTTTCTCTCCCCTCACTGCTGGGAACACATGGAACATAACAGGTGAGTTAGTAACACATGCCCATGCACATCTTCTAGTGACATTGTGATGTGTTTGTGGTGGTTATGTGTTGCTGCTTTCTCCTTCCTCCCACCTCAGAAAGTGAGTCCCACTCTATTCCACATGCCCCAATGATGTGTGCAGTATTCGTGATCCTTGCTATTGTCTGCCATGCATGTTTTCTCTCCCCTCACTACTGGGAACGCATGGAACATAACAGGTGAGTTAGTAAAACATGCCCATGCACATCTTCTAGTGACATTGTGATGTGTTTGTGGTTGTTATGTGTTGCTGCTTTCTCCTTCCTCCCACCTCAGTATGTGAGTCCCACTCTATTCCACACACCCCAATGATGTGTGCAGTATTCGTGATCCTTGCTATTGTCTGCCATGCATGTTTTCTCTCCCCTCACAACTGGGAACGCATGGAACATAACAGGTGAGTTAGTAACACATGCCCATGCACATCTTCTAGTGACATTGTGATGTGTTTGTTGTTGTTATGTGTTGCTGCTTTCTCCTTCCTCCCACCTCAGTGGGTGAGTCCCACTCTATTCCACACACCCCAATGATGTGTGCAGTATTTGTGATCCTTGCTATTGACTGGCATGTTTTCTCTCCCCTCACTACTGGGAACGCATGGAACATAACAGGTGAGTTAGTAACACATGCCCATGCACATCTTCTAGTGACATTGTGATGTGTTTGTGGTGGTTATGTGTTGCTGTTTTCTCCTTCCTCCCACCTCAGGGAGTGAGTCCCACTCTATTCTACATGCCCCAATGATGTGTGCCATATTAGTGATCCTTGCTATTGACTGGAATGTTTTCTCTCCTCCTCACTACTGGGAACGCATGGAACATAACAGGTGAGTTAGTAACACATGCCCATGCACATCTTCTAGTGACATTGTGATGTGTTTGTGGTTGTTATGTGTTGCTGCTTTCTCCTTCCTCCCATCTCAGTTGGTGAGTCCCACTCTATTCCACATGCCCCAATGATGTGTGCAGTATTTGTAATCCTTGCTATTAACTTGAATGTGACAATACAGTCCTGTTTGTGTATCTTGTGCAGGGTCCATCAGAGAAAGAGCCTGAGAAGAAGTGACCCCAGTCAAACTCTGGAGCGATGAAGACTGGATTGTATTTAACTAATTTTTTGCAAACTGGTAGACATTGTGTAGATGTGATTGATAGCTATTTGACATTGCAGTGTCACTCTCACTGCACTAGGCATGTATGCACCTGTCAGCCACACCACCTGGTTATAATATTGTAACCCTAAGACTTCTTTTGACCATGTGGTGTGTAATTTCAGAAGCAGACTTGCAAAGGAGATAAGCTGATGATTGATTGATTAATTGACTTGTTAAATTGTGTATAAATATAAAAAATAAAATGTTGACATGTCATTTATATATAACAGCTGCAGTGGTGTACATGGACACTACAATTGCAAGCACTGTTATATTCTGTGGCTCCAGCTTCTCGAGAAACACAAGAATGCATACAACTCTTGAGCGTGTCATGTGTGCCTTGGCTCTGTGTCCGATCACGACCTCAAGCTCTCAGCAACTAGCTAGGACAGTACTGCATGCAGCAGGAACCATGCACTGTGGACTACATAATGGTATTCATGGATGAGTTGGGGCACATGGGATAGTTGCAATGATTGCACAATATCCTTCCAACACATGTACAGGAACACAACTCAAGGAAGGAACAAGTCAAAACAAAGTGTGCTAGTGTGACTGTCTCTGACCAATGAGGGAGGAGAACAGGTCATCCCTGGACGGAGGGAGGGAGGACAGGTCAGGCCTCACTCAATGACATGTCCACAATGTAAGCACCCCAACTACAACATCTGTTCTCCTGTAGACTCAACTCCCTCACCTCCCAACACACACACTGACACACTCACTTTGCTGTGTCGGTCAACCCCTCCCTCTCAAGAGGTGCCATGAACCCAACCAGCTTCTGGTGGACCTGGTACCTGAGCAGGTGAGGACAGCAGAGGAATATGTTAGTCATTAGAATACCTTTCCTCCGGGGGTAAAATCGGCACACACACCCTACATATCGTCTCCCTCCCCTCCCGCACACCCCTACCTCCCCCTCCCCCCTCCCCTTCCTCCCCCCCTCACACCTCAGTTTCCGTCCCTTGCTGGCTTTGGTGTCCACTTTCCTTTTCACTTTACCTCGTAACTTCTGCAGCTCCAGCCACTGCCTGCACCAGACCAGACAGTGTGTGTGTGTGTGTGTCTTGTGTGTGTGTGTGTGTGTGTGTGCGTGTGTGTGCATGTGCGTGCATGCGTGTGTGTGCGTACATTCGTTCGTGTGTGTGTGTGTGTGTGTTTGTGTTGTGTGTGTGTGTGTGTGTCTTGTGTGTGTGTGTGTGTGTGTGTGTGCGTGCATGCGTGTGTGTGCGTACATTCGTTCGTGTGTGTGTGTGTGTGTGTCTTGTGTGTGTGTTTGTTGTGTGTGTGTGTGTGTGCTCTCCTCACCCCCCCCCCCCCCCCCTACCTGCCCATGACAGCTGAGTCACTCAGAGTGGTGCCCTCCATCTTGTGCTCAATCAGTTTATGTAACAGCTAAAGTGCAGAGGTCAAAGGTCAGCCCGTCCTCCTTCCCTCCCCTGACCACGCCCCCTCACCTGATGGTAGAAGTCGCTGTCATCAAATATCTCCTCATCGTAGTCTCTAAGATGAGCGTTGGGCTCGGGGGGTGGGGGTAGAACAGAGTCCTCATTACCACTGGTCACGCCCTCTGGAACATTAGAGGGTTTACCCAGCACTTTATAACTAGTTCTCTTCAGTTGAGTCCTTCTGACCAATCGGTCCCTGTCTTGTAGCACCTTGCACAGTACAACACACACACAAGGAACAAGTGGAACAGTAAACACACACAAACACACACTACACATGAACACACACAGACCACACAGACATGAACCAACAGACAAATCACAACACAACACACAGGAACAAATGGGCACATACCCACACACAAGTTCGCTCTCTCTCTGTCACACACACGTACACACACCACACACACACACACACACACACACACACACACACACACACACACACACACACACACCTCTCCCTCCCCTTCACCTGTGCCACCTGTCCCAAGATGGACTGGTCCACATTCAAGAAGGACTTGTTTGAGATCTTACTACTGCTGAGGTGGGCCTTGCTGCCCCACTTGGAGATGGTGTTGTCACGGTAACCATTCAACTGCTCCTGGAGGTGGCTGACATAGCCCTCGTACTCCCTCTTCCCTCCACGCACACACTGCACAGGACAAGGGGGTGGGCATGGAATGACATCACTTGGTTGCCTAGCAACGGGACAAGTGCACTCACCCATGGTTTGGGAGGTCTCTTGCGATTGTTTCTGAGAACACTATTATTGTCTGGTACAGCCTCCTCTTGATTAACAGGGTCTGCCTCTTCGTCTGCTGTATCACTTTCAATTTCTTCCTCTAAGTCCAAATGGTGAGGGGATGACCCTGTTGTTGCAACTCCTTCCCCCTGGTCCTGCCCCCTCCCCAACACCACACCCCTGGTGTCCTTATGTCCCAGTAGCAGTGTCTGTTGGACCTCCAACAGCTGGTCCAGGACAGATTGGAGCTCTGAGCAACCTACACACACACAACAACACACACTAGATTGTGGTGGAACCTCCATCAGTGGTGGTAAGGGTGGTGCATGGGACTCGGTATGGAGTCATTGGGGCCATTTCCATTCTCACTTTACACTCCAATTGGGTATGAAAACAGTGTTCAACTCACACATTTGCTGGTTTTATGCAAGAGGAGGGCTGCTCGCCTTGAGGAAGGCAGCCATTTTGTCTCCTTGTGGCAGCCGGTTGCAGAGTGTGAGGAGCTTCTGTAGACGTATTCTCCCTTCCAACAGACTCTCCCACAGACCTGGACCGGACACACACAGAACACAAACACACGTACAGCGATCGAGGCAGGTTTAAATCACTAATCCAAGCTATGACCACTGTGCTACCAATAATACAATGATCCCTCCCCAGATCTCTCCCCCCCAGGCTCCTCCCACCTAGCGACCCCACCCTCCCCAGACCCCACCCACTCTACTCACTGATTTGCTGGGCCACTGCCTGTCCTCTGGTTGTGTCATCCTGCTGGGATGAAAACAGCAGGGGCTTCCCCTCCACTGCACTATTGTGGGACACGCCCATATCTTCCACTTTCTCAGGGTTCTCCTCATCAACAGACTGACTACCACTCTCCCCCTCCCTCTCCTCCTCCCCTCCTGAGCGGTCGTCCCCCAGCAGTGGCTCAAAGGGGTCCACGTCACCTTCCACCTCTACACACACACACAGACGAGAGATCAGTCACTGAACACACACTGACACTTAAACTGACAAAGACACAGGCTTATGACAGCTGGTGATGGGAGACTCAATAACAATAATCACTAATTACACTTAACGCTATTCATCATGCCTTGGGAGTTGTTCTCCACCCCAAAGTGGCCCAATAAAGACGCAGTGCCGTACAGCACTCCATCACGTGTTGATGTGGTGCGATGTTGACCACACAACCACATGCACTGCCAACACACACAGCTCTGATGTGTGTAGGGGTTGAGTCTACAGTTAACTGAACTGAGGTGACAAGCAGTGACGCTCACCCAATGTGCAGCTGAGGCGAGGAATGACGCTTGGCAGGAGGCCGACTGTAACTTACTGCAACAAACCCATTACTGTAACCACTAGCGACCAATGCAGCCCCACACGTGCACTCACCGCTCTCCTCCTCCTCCTCTTCCAAGCTCCTCCGCGATACAGCCCTCCCAGAGTACCGAGGGTCCTCCGACAACTCTTGCAGAGCGGCGCCCGCTCGAAGACGCAAGCGCGCAGCCGTCTCGCCTTCCTCGCTTCCCTCCTCCTTGTAGTCAGCGAGTATTGCTACGGTAGCCTCATTGAGATCGGTGTGCTCAGGGTCGAAGGTTAGTGGCGCTGGGTCCACTAACTCCGCCAGCTCCTCTGCTAAGCTCTTGCGCCTGGCAGCCATTTTCGCCCACACGTGGGATGTCCCGAGGGGCGTGACCAGGAGAAGCGCTCAACAAGATGTCGGGTGAGTTTACAGAGCCACTAGTGCTTGGAGCACATGCACAAATGCACCCCCTCACCAACACCTTCACCAACTCTCACAAAGGCGGACCACTCTGCTGTCCCCCCTCTCCGTGGGGGCAGTGGCCGAGAACCCTCCCCTCCAAAAGCGGACCACATTGCTGTCCCCCCTCCCCGGGGTCCACAGTAGTGCCCCCCTCTACCCCAGCCTGACTGCCCCCCCCCTACACTGGGGATGTGGAGCTGAAGGATATGACCAACACCTTCACCAACTCTCACTCCGCAGATGAAGAGAAGGTCCCTCCAAGGTGGGCTTACATGTCTCCTCACACACACACACATGCACCTCCTCACTCTGCTGTGTGAAGTCTGTGAATGTAGTGACATGGCACTGCAGTACGTGTGGTGTGCCATGTGTGACCTGCACCTCTCTACTCCTCACCTTACAGCTCTCCTGAGAGCTCAACATTTCTCTGAGCCATGAATACAGATGTGGACATAGCTACTTTATACACATGCACACACACACACACACACACACACACACACACACACACACACACACACACACACACACACACACACCACACACACACTGCATGTGTCATAACATTAACTGTGCTATTTTGGTATACAATTAATGCTAGCTATTAACTACTCATGTCGTTCTGTATATCATGCCAGTCACACTGGACCCCTGCAGCTGGCCCATAGCTACTTGGCCAACTGTACTGCATTTAATGTGCTCTATGTACATTGAAACCATTGCCTTAGCTTGCATACATGACAAAATTTATATAGTTATAGTTTAATATTTATGCATGTATACATGAGCTAATGCGAATGTTGTTGTGTGTGCATGCACATGTGCACTTGGGCTCGTGTACAGACATGTGCACATGTATGGCTGCAGGTAATTGGGGTGAGCTCGTGTATATACGGACATGCACACGGTGCCGCTGGTAATTACATAACCCTATCTATTATATCTCCGGCCCCACGTGCATGGATCGACGGCCTATCGAAGAAGTTTATACAGCTTACGTATATTCATGGCATGGGCCGGGCGTGGCACAGGGTACATTACGTAAGGGTACTTTCTAGGGGGAACCACCCGTTCTGCGGTCCAGCGCGGTTGACTGCACCATGGAAGAAGAGTCAACGATAGTTGCTCGCCTTCAGAAGAAGGCTGCGTATGACGTGGTCATTCAGCGCTACGACTACTTAGTGAAGCACGTGGACGCGATCGGCATCCTCCCCTACCTGGTCTCCAGCAAACTCGTCGAGCCGGACTTCGGTCAGTTCCTGGAAGGCGAACGCACGGACAAGGGCAAGATGATGGCGCTGCTCGGACAGCTGCTCAGGAACCCAATGGAGGGATGGTTCACAGAGTTCATCGGAGCTCTTTCGAAGTTCCCTCAGTACAAGACCGTCGTCGATTGTCTCCTTGAAGGTACACAAGTTAGCTATGTACGCACACGCACTCGATCACGCGCGAGGCACAGAGTTAAGCGTACCTTGTTTTGTGTGTATAGATTTCACCAAGCTGATGGCGGAGCGGCAGGCCAACCCACCTCCTGATGAGAGTGAAGGAGAGATGCGCCCACTGTCACAAGCTGCTGCTAGTCAGTCTGTATCCACCCCGACAGTCGAGGTCAGTGTGACTGGGGTGGATGAAGTGATGAAGAAGGCAATGGAGGAGGCAAAGACGGCAATGAAGGAAGCACAGGAGGACCACAAGACAGCTGTGAGAGGGTGTGGCTGAATGTGATAAGAGTTTATAGCATAGTCAGTGCATGGAAGCTAGTGATGGAGACAAGTTCTATATATTAGGTGTAATAAGGTACTCTGTTGCAGCTATACCTGTGGTGGAGGTGTGTGCATGCCATGCACTAATGTGGTGCTTGTTAGTATCCTTGTGTCCTGACATTGCAGCTGTTGGAGTTGAAGAAAGCAAATAAACACGTGTTGGAGGCAGAGAAGGGCAAATTTTGTGCTGAAACTGAGAAGAGGTTCCTTGAGGAGAGGGTACAGGAAGTTGGTAAGAAGCTGAGTGCTGCCGATGACAAGCTGAGGGAGGCTGAACTACAGAAGCAACTCACTGAGAAAGAAGCCCAGAGCTACAAGGAGGAGGTCACCCAGCTCTCTGCAGGGCTTGCTGAGATGTGCTTGCAGAAAGAGGCAGTGAAGGATAGGGTACAGGAGGTGGAGGGAGAGAGGGCTGCCCTGGAGACAAGGGTGGCTAGCCTGCAGGCTGAGGTGGAGAGTGGTGTGAAGGAGAAGGAGGAGGAGGTGAGAGCTCTTGAGCAGAAGCTGGGTGATGCTCGAAAGCAGCAACAAACAGTGGAAGAGGAGTTGAAGGTGGTCTGGAAGGAGATGGGAGAGAAGCAGGAGAGGTGGAGTTGGGTGGGATGTGGCAGGGTTTACATTGTAAATGTAATTCTGTAAATCTCTCATGAATAGTCATAACATTCATATCTTACAATAGCACACAGTGTAATCCCGATGGTTATATAAGAAAGTGCAGTGATGGTCACTGCATAAGGCATGCAACTGCCTCTCTAAAACCGCCCTAACCTTAAATAGCACTGAAGCATTGCAATCTACCTCAGTCTCACTCTGTAGAGCAGCCACCTCGGTTAGAACTGGCCCACATGTGGCTATCTTAGACAGTTCCACAGTACAATGTATTATGTATGTGCCAAGGTGCATGTGCGTGTCTGTGTGTGTGTGTGTGTGTCTGTGTGTGTGTGTGTGTGTGTGTCTGTGTGTGTGTGTGTGTGTGTGTGTGTGTGTGTGTGTGTGTGTGTGTGTGTGTGTGTGTGTGTGTGTGTGTGTGTGTGTGTGTGTGTGTGTGTGTGTGTGTGTGTGTGTGTGTGTGTGTGTGTGTGTCATGCATAGGTAAATAGGTAGCATGCATCCCCTACAGAAACACAATGAAACTCTTTAATTTTGCTTAATATAACTGCAAATGCAGGTTGGGGAGTGCCACTAGACAGCTCGATGAGCTGCAGACCTCCCACAAAGAGGAGTTGGAGAGGACCACCTCTAGGATGGGAGTGCTGGAGAGGGAGCTGGCTGCAGCTAGGGAGGCCAAGGAGAATCTGGATAAAGTAGTGTTGGGCCTCAAGAAGAAGTGAGTTCAGCACTCTTCACTGCTGTGTGAAGCAGTGCTAAACATGTTCTCTCCCTGTACCTTCACCTGTGTGTAGCATGGCAGAGCAGACTGCGACAACAGAGCAACAGGAGCAGAAGGTGAGTGAGCTGACAGAGGAGCTAATGGCAGCTGTTTTCGACAGGGAAAGTTTGGAGGAGAAACACCAAAAGGTTGAGATTGACATGGAGAGAGTTAGGTCAGAGCTGGCCCAGACACAGGCAGAGTGAGTGTTGTGTTGTCAAGTGTCTGTTGTGTCATGTATAAAGTGCCATTTGAAGGTGTGTGCAGTATATGTGTATGTCATGTCACTGGTGAAGAGGGAAGAAACGAGAGATGGAATCTAAAGATATGCTAAGCTATGCTAAAGCTATGGAGCAGAAACTGACGGAAGCAAAGATGGCTGAGGAAGACATGAGGAAGCAGTGAGTTCTGTCTGATTCCTGCAATATACTGATATACTGATTGAGTCAGATGACATGACATCAAATGATGCATGTGTGTGTGTAACCGTGACATGTCACTGATAAAGAGAGGTGATATTCAAGGCAGAATCTAAAGCTATGGAGCAGAAACTGAAAGAGGCAAGGCAGGCCAAGGAGGATACGAAGAGGCAGTGAGTGCTGCATGTGACCATGTAGCTATGCAGCGTGTCATTGACTACGTGGGTAGAGAGTACAGTATACACATACACGACCCTTAAATCAGTGACCCCATTCAAGTCAGGGCAGCTTATGTGTGGGCATACGTTAGACACTGTGCACTGTTCAATCAATTAATCGATCAATCACAAAAGTGGATTTATCTCCAGTGCTGGAGGTCATCTCTCTTACACTGCGCACTGTTGAGAGGGTATAAAGTCAGACAAAGCTATAATCATGTGTTGACTAAACCTGTACACTCCTACTTATAGAGAGACTTGTATTTCATTTGATGCGCACTCAGCTCAGTACACTCCACTGAACTGGTCAAGTACTCTGTCATGAAGCAGTTACTGAGTGCAGTCATGGCATACGTGTTTGTTGTGTAGGTTGGTAGAGTCACAACAGTTGTACTCTGAATTAGAAATGAAGTACAGAGGTGAACAGGAAGAGGTGAGCTGTGTTGTGTCCATAGTCAAATGGGACATGTTTCTGGTTGGCTTATTGCACTGACTCATTCCTCTTTGGAGCAGCTTGAGCAGTTCCTCAAGAAACATGCCCACTGTGATGTCACCAAGGTGAGTGCAGCTGACGTGAGCAGTACTTGTCATGATTGTGTTCTGATGGTATTGTTACTGATCTGTAGCAATTGGATTAGTGTGTATGCTGTAAGCAGTTGCAGCACCTCCAACTGTACTATATATACATGCATGCACCTTCATGGTGTAGAGTGGTGGTCTATTGTACATGTACTGCATGTGTTAGTAGTCAGGGTCACTGCATGTGTGTTGCCTTTACATCCTGGGGAGAGGGGAGAGACCTTAATTGGGCCAGATCTGAAATATTTTCTTAGCAAATTGCTCTAAAGTGTATACTTTCAACATGCAGGACTTAATGCATGGACTAAATCATGTAAATAAATTTAGAGGACTTAGTGTAAGCTTAAAAGAAAGGGTCTGGCGTGGCTGCACAGAAAGCTAAATTAAGTTGTTTCTTAGTTTGGCCACCGGCAGCCATTTTATCACATCATATTGTGATTGCCTCCAAATGCCATGAGCTGGCCAACATGTCTCCATCAGTCATCAGTTGCACATGTACACACAAGCAAATAGTAATTTGTAGCATGTTGAGTATTCAACATGCACAAACAATAAGTACTTCAACATTAGTCTTCATGCACAAACAATTCCTTTCTTCTATAAATCTACATTGGCCCATGTTTATTGCAGTGTGCAAGTAATTCAACCATAGATAATGTGCAAACAACTTTCTTTATTAATGTGTTCTGTTTGTGCTCGCATGCACTCCCATGTAGAAAGAAGAAGAAGTGAGTTCAGCTGAGCTTAAGCACTAGCACTTTGTGAAGTTCAATTCTTGCTGTTGACTGGCATGTTTTCTCTCCCCTGACTACTGGGAACGCATGGAACATAACAGGTGAGTTAGTAACACATGCCCATGCACATCTTCTAGTGACATTGTGATGTGTTTGTGGTTGTTATGTGTTGCTGCTTTCTCCTTCCTCCCACCTCAGTGGGTGAGTCCCACTCTATTCCACATGCCCCAATGATGTGTGCAGTATTTGTGATCCTTGCTATTGACTGGCATGTTTTCTCTCCCCTCACTACTGGGAACGCATGGAACATAACAGACAGTTAGTAACACATACCCATGCACATCTTCTAGTGACATTGTGATGTGTTTGTGGTTGTTATGTGTTGCTGCTTTCTCCTTCCTCCCACCTCAGCAAGTGAGTCCCACTCTATTCCACATGCCCCAATGATGTGTGCGGTATTCATGATCCTTGCTATTGACTGGCATGTTCTCTCTCCCCTCACTACTGGGAACGCATGGAACATAACAGGTGAGTTAGTAACACATGCCCATACACATCTTCTAGTGACATTGTGATGTGTTTGTGGTTGTTATGTGTTGCTGCTTTCTCCTTCCTCCCACCTCAGTATGTGAGTCCCACTCTATTCCACATGCCCCAATGATGTGTGCAGTATTTGTGATCCTTGCTATTGACTGGCATGTTTTCTCTCCCCTCACTACTGGGAATGCATGGAACATAACAGGTGAGTTAGTAACACATACCCATGCACATCTTCTAGTGACATTGTGATGTGTTTGTGGTTGTTATGTGTTGCTGCTTTCTCCTTCCTCCCACCTCAGCAAGTGAGTCCCACTCTATTCCACATGCCCCAATGATGTGTGCGGTATTCATGATCCTTGCTATTGACTGGCATGTTCTCTCTCCCCTCACTACTGGGAACGCATGGAACATAACAGGTGAGTTAGTAACACATGCCCATACACATCTTCTAGTGACATTGTGATGTGTTTGTGGTTGTTATGTGTTGCTGCTTTCTCCTTCCTCCCACCTCAGCGGGTGAGTTCCACTCTATTCCACATGCCCCAATGATGTGTGCAGTATTGGTGATCCTTGCTATTGACTGGCATGTTTTCTCTCCCCTCTCTACTGGGAACGCATGGAACATAACAGGTGAGTTAGTAACACATGCCCATGCACATCTTCTAGTGACATTGTGATGTGTTTGTGGTTGTTATGTGTTGCTGCTCTCTCTTTCCTCCCATCTCAGGAAGTGAGTCCCACTCTATTCCACATGCCCCAATGATGTGTGCAGTATTCATGATCCTTGCTATTGACTGGCATGTTTTCTCTCCCCTCACCACTGGGAATGCATGGAACATAACAGGTGAGTTAGTAACACATGCCTATGCACATCTTCTAGTGACATTGTGATGTGTTTGTAGTTGTTATGTGTTGCTGCTTTCTCCTTCCTCTCACCTCAGCTGGTGAGTTCCACTCTATTCAACTTGCCCCAATGATGTGTGCAGTATTCATAATCCTTGCTATTGACTGGCATGTTTTCTCTCCCCTCACTACTGGGAACGCATGGAACATAACAGGTGAGTTAGTAACACATGCCCATGCACATCTTCTAGTGACATTGTGATGTGTTTGTTGTTGTTATGATGTTGATGCTTTCTCCTTCCTCCCACCTCAGTCTGTGAGTCCCACTCTATTCCACATGCCCCAATGATGTGTGCAGTATTGGTGATCCTTGCTATTGACTGGCATGTTTTCTCTCCCCTCACTACTGGGAACACATGGAACATAACAGGTGAGTTAGTAACACATGCCCATGCACATCTTCTAGTGACATTGTGATGTGTTTGTGGTTGTTATGTGTTGCTGCTTTCTCCTTCCTCCCACCTCAGCGGGTGAGTCCCACTCTATTCCACATGCCCCAATGATGTGTGCAGTATTGGTGATCCTTGCTATTGACTGGCATGTTTTCTCTCCCCTCACTACTGGGAACGCATGGAACATAACAGGTGAGTTAGTAACACATGCCCATGCACATCTTCTAGTGACATTGTGATGTGTTTGTGGTTGTTATGTGTTGCTGCTTTCTCCTTCCTCCCACCTCAGCATGTGAGTCCCACTCTATTCCACATGCCCCAATGATGTGTGCAGTATTGGTGATCCTTGCTATTGACTGACATGTTTTCTCTCCCCTCACTACTGGGAACGCATGGAACATAACAGGTGAGTTAGTAACACATACCCATGCACATCTTCTAGTGACATTGTGATGTGTTTGTGGTTGTTATGTGTTGCTGCTTTCTCCTTCCTCCCACCTCAGGGAGTGAGTCCCACTCTATTCCACATGCCCCAATGATGTGTGCAGTATTCGTGATCCTTGCTATTGACTGGCATGTTCTCTCTCCCCTCACTACTGGGAACGCATGGAACATAACAGGTGAGTTAGTAACACATGCCCATGCACATCTTCTAGTGACATTGTGATGTGTTTGTGGTTGTTATGTGTTGCTGCTTTCTCCTTCCTCCCACCTCAGTGGGTGAGTCCCACTCTATTCCACATGCCCCAATGATGTGTGTAGTATTGGTGATCCTTGCTATTGACTGGCATGTTTTCTCTCCCCTCACTACTGGGAACGCATGGAACATAACAGGTGAGTTAGTAACACATGCCCATGCACATCTTCTAGTGACATTGTGATGTGTTTGTGGTTGTTATGTGTTGCTGCTTTCTCCTTCCTCCCACCTCAGGTGGTGAGTCCCACTCTATTCCACATGCCCCAATGATGTGTGCAGTATTCGTGATCCTTGCTATTGACTGACATGTTTTCTCTCCCCTCACTACTGGGAATGCATGGAACATAACAGGTGAGTTAGTAACACATGCCCATGCACATCTTCAAGTGACATTGTGATGAGTTTGTGGTTGTTATGTCCTCTCATCCCATGGTATGGTGGTGATGTTGTCATGCTGTTTCATTTCAATGCATTGCTAACTCAAATGTGCATGGCTGTCCCTTAATGGAGCTTCAAGGAAAGTGACATTACGTGTGTATCTCATGCAGCATCCAACAGGGCAGAGGCCTGGGAAGAAGTAACCCCAGTCACACTCTGGAGCGATGAAGAATATTCATTGTATTTGGTGATTGTTTTTCAAACTGATGTATTATGACATTGTGTAGATGTGATAACTATTTGACAATACTCACTGGTTTTAATAGAGCTCATGCAACATGCCATTCCCTGCGCATGTATTAGTAGGCATGTTGTGTATGTCTTGTCTACCCACACCTGTCTATTATTGTACTCTTCTTGAGTATATGCATGTGGTGTGCAATTCAGATGCAAACTTGTATTCATGTGTGCATTAATACGATATTTATTGTATAAGTTCATTGAGGAATATTGTTAAAGTTGGCATGCATGTATATAGCAATGCTGTCATCCTACAATCATGTATAATATACATGTATTGCAATTGCATGTTCTATATATATAATAGTATTATAATTATCTTACTATACATAATTAGGTGCAAGCTTAGAAGGGTGCCGGCCACCTATATAGCTGCCCTAGCTGCAGCCGAAGAGAGCGCTTCCTTATTTCTCGGCGGGCCGAGATGCCATTTTTGACCACTTCTACAACCCTTGACAACATACAGTATTTTAGTCCGCCACAAGAATGTGACGTCACTTCCTGTTGGCGCCAGTGCATGCCAATGTGACTAATTTAAGGAATTACAAATGCTCTTTTAGACAGACAATCTACATAGCTATACACCATATCATTGCACAGCCTCATTCAATGGTACAATCTGCTTAATGCTAGCGCTCCCCCTGCATACTCACATGCCATGCACGTTGTTGCGCCGGAGCAGGGAAGCTCGTCGAAGGCGGGCTTTCCTGCAGCTAGTAGCTATAATTCTCAAAGAATGCCATAATGCATAGCATAACTCTAAAGCATGTGTGCATGCCTTCATCATAATCCATGCACACGTTATATTATATATTATATATATATTATATAATAACCATCAGCAGCATTGACAGCGATATATAGCTACAGCAGCTATAGGAATATAGCATACATAGTACCTTTGGCTTAACTGCATGTTAATAATTCATGTACAAAACATGCATGAGGTGGGAGCACATGGTGCCAATAATTACAATAACATTCACAATGATTGCACAATAGTCTTCCAACACATGTACAGAAACACAACTCAAGTAGTGAACAAGTCAAAACAAAGTGTGCTAGTGTGACTGTCTCTGACCAAAGAGGGAGGAGAACAGGTCATCCCTGGAGGGAGGGAGGGACAGGACGTCCACAAAGGTAAGCACCCCAACTCCAAAATACTTCTACTGGTCCTCCTGCAGACTCAACTCCCTCACCTCCCAACGCACACTGACACACTCACTTTGCTGTGTCGGTCAACCCCTCCCTCTCAAGAGGTGCCATGAACCCAACCAGCTTCTGGTGGACCTGGTACCTGAGCAGGTGAGGACAGCAGAGGATGAAGTCACTCAACAGAGTACCCTTTCATTCAGGGAGGGGGGAGGGGTTAAATAGAGTACCCTTTTGAATGAAGTCAGTTAATAGAGTACCTTTCCTTTGTGGGGGGGGGGGGGGGGGGGGTAAATTGGCACACACACCACAGACCTCTTTTTCCAACCCCTCCCTCCCCCTCCCCCACACCCCACTCTACGCCCTCCCCTCCCCACACCCCTCCTCCCCCACACCCCTCCCCCCTCCCCTCCCTCCCTCCCCCACACCTCAGTTTCCGTCCCTTGCTGGCTTTGGTGTCCACTTTCCTTTTCACTTTACCTTGTAACTTCTGCAGCTCCAGCCACTGCCTGCACCAGACCAGACAGTGTGTGTGTGTGTGTGTGTGTGTGTGTGTGTGTGTGTGTGTGTGTGTGTGTGTGTGTGTGTGTGTGTGTGTGTGTGTGTGTGTGTGTGTGTATGTGTGTGTGCTCTCCCCACCCCTCCCCTACCTGCCCATGGCAGCTGAGTCACTCAGAGTGGTGCCCTCCATCTTGTGCTGAATCAGTTTATGTAACAACTAAAGTGCAGAGGTCAAAGGTCAGCCCCTCCTCCTCCCTTCCTTGACCACACCCCCTCACCTGGTGGTAGAAGTCGCTGTCATCAAATATCTCCTCATCATAGTCTCTAAGATGAGCGTTGCGCTCGGGGGGTGGGGATAGAACAGAGTCCTCATTACCACTGGTCACGCCCTCTGGAACATTAGAGGGTTTACCCAGCACTTCATAACTAGTTCTCTTCAGTTGAGTCCTTCTGACCAATCGGTCCCTGTCTTGTAGCACCTTGCACAGTACAACACACACACACAAGGAACAAGTGGAACAGTAAACACACACATACACATACACACCACATGAATACAACACAGACCACACAGACACAGACCAGCAGACAAATCACAACACAACACATGCAGCAAGAGCAAATGGACACATAACACATACCCACACACGAGTTCTCTCTCTGTCACACACATGTACACACACACATGCGCGTGCACACACACACACACACACACACACACACACACACACACACACACACACACACACACACACACACACACACACACACACACACACACACACATGCACACCTCCCCCTCCCTCCCCTTCACCTGTGCCACCTGTCCCAAGATGGACTGGTCCACATTCAAGAAGGACTTGTTTGAGATCTTACCACTGCTGAGGTGGGCCTTGCTGCCCCACTTGGAGATGGTGTCGTCACGGTAACCTTTCAACTGCTCCTGGAGGTGGCTGACATAGCCCTCGTACTCCCTCTTCCCTCCACTCACACACTGCACAAGACAAGGGGGTGGACATGGAAGGACATCACTTGGTTGCCTAGCAACAGGACAACTGCACTCACCCATGGTTTGGGAGGTCTCTTGCGATTGTTTCTGAGAAGACTATTATTGTCTGGTACAGCCTCCTCTTGAATAACAGGGTCTGCCTCTTCGTCTGCTGTATCACTTTCAATTTCTTCCTCCAAGTCCAAATGGTGAGGGGATGACCCTGTTGTTGCAACTCCTTCCCCCTGGTCCCGCCCCCTCCCCAACACCACACCCCTGGTGTCCTTATGTCCCAGTAGCAGTGTCTGTTGGACCTCCAACAGCTGGTCCAGGACAGCTTGGAGCTCTGAGCAACCTACACACAACACACACTAGATTGTGGTGGAGCGTCCAGCAGTTGTGGTAAGGGGTGCATGGGACTCGGTATGGAGTCATTGGGGCCATTTCCATTCTCACTTTACACTCCAATTGGGTATGAAAACAGTGTTCAACTCACACATTTGCTGGTTTTGTGCAAGAGGAGGGCTGCTCGCCTTGAGGAAGGCAGCCATTTTGTCTCCTTGTGGCAGCCGGTTGCAGAGTGTGAGGAGCTTCTGTAGACGTATTCTCCCTTCCAACAGACTCTCCCACAGACCTGGACCGGACACACAGAACACAAACACACGTACAGCGATCGAGGCAGGTTTAAATCACTAATCCAAGCTATGACCACTGTGCTACCAATAATACAATGATCCCTCCCCAGATCTCTCCCCCCCAGGCTCCTCCCACCTAGCGACCACACCCTCCCTAGACCCCACCCACTCTACTCACTGATTTGCTGGGCCACTGCCTGTCCTCTGGTTGTGTCATCCTGCTGGGATGAAAACAGCAGGGGCTTCCCCTCCACTGCACTAATGTGGGACACGCCCATATCTTCCACTTCCTCAGGGTTCTCCTCATCAACAGACTGACTACCACTCTCCCCCTCCCCCTCCTCCTCCCCTCCTGAGCGGTCGTCCCCCAGCAGTGGCTCAAAGGGGTCCACATCACCTTCCACCTCTACACACACACACAGAGGGGAGACCAGTCACTGAACACACACAGACACTTAAACTGACAAAGACACTGACTACCACGTCAGTAGCTAACAGGGAGACACTGCAAACTGTCAAGCAGCTAACGCCACAAGAGGGGAGAACTCAATACACTTCAGATGAGAGGCTTATGACAGCTGGTGATGGAGACTCAATAACAATATTCACTAATTACACTAAACGCTATTCATCATGCCTTGGGTGTTGTTCTCCACCCCAAAGTGGTCCAATAAAGACACAGTGCCTGCCGTACAGCACTCCATCACGTGTTGATGTGGTGTGATGTGACCACACAACCACATGCACTGCCAACACACACAGCTCTGATATGTGTAGGGGTTGAGTCTACAGTTAACTGAACTGAGGCGACAAGCAGTGACGCCCAACCAATTGCAATGTGCAGCTGAGGCGAGGAATGACGCTTCGCAGGAGGCCGACTGTAACTTACTGCAGCAAACCCATTACTGTAACCACTAGCGACCAATGCAGCCCGCAGGTACACTCACCGCTCTCCTCCTCCTCTTCCAAGCTCCTCCGCGACACAGCCCTCCCAGAGTACCGAGGGTCCTCCGACAAATCTTGCAGAGCGGCGCCCGCTCGAAGACGCAAGCGCACAGCCGTCTCACCTTCCTCGCTCCCCTCCTCCTTGTAGTCAGCGAGTCTTGCTACGGTAGCCTCATTGAGATCGGTGTGCTCAGGGTCGAAGGTTAGTGGCGCTGGGTCCACCAACTCCGCCAGCTCCTCTGCTAAGCTCTTGCGCTTGGCAGCCATTTTCGGCCCACACGTGGGATGTCCCGAGGGGCGTGACCAAGAGATGCCGGGTGAGTTTACTGAGCCTCTAGTGCTTGGAGCACACATGCACAATGCACCTCTTCACCAACACTTTCACCAACTCTCACAAAGGCGGACCACTCTGCTGCCCCCCCTCCCCGGGGTCCACAATAGTGCCCCCCTCCCCGGGGTCCACAGTAGTGCCCCCCTCTACCCCAGCCTGACTGCCCCACCCCCCCTACACTGGGGATGTGGAGTTGAAGGATATGACCAACACCTTCACCAACTCTCACTCCGCAGATGAAGAGAAGGTCCCTCCAAGGTGGGCTTACATGTCTCCTCACACACACACACATGCACCTCCTCACTCTGCTGTGTGCAGTCTGTGAATGTAGTGACATGGCACTGCAGTACGTGTGGTGTGCCATGTGTGACCTGCACCTCTCTACTCCTCACCTTACAGCTCTCCTGAGAGCTCAACATTTCTCTGAGCCATGAATACAGTTATAAACCTAACTGTATTGTACTGTACTGTACACACACACACACACACACACACACACACACACACACACACACACACACACACACACACACACACACACACACACACACACACACACACACGCACACACACACACACACACACACACACACTGTTTGTGTCCTAACATTATATAACTATTTTGGTATACAATGCTATTAACTACTCATATCATTCTGTATATCATGCCAGTCACACTGGACCCCTGCAGCTGGCCCATAGCTACTTGGCCAACTGTACTGCATTTAATGTACTCTATGTACATTGAACCTTAGCTTGCCTTAGCTTGCATGCATGACGGTTATAATTATGGTGTGCTAAATTGCTCAATAAACTGATTATGTAAATGTAAGTTTTGATTCATCAAATAGTGTAATCAACATGCTAGGGTGCAAGTCACTCCCAGCAGTCCTGTCCTGTCCTGTCCTGTCCTGTTACATCATATACTATATTCATATACTAATATCTTATTATAATGGAGCTAGGCCGATTTTTTGTCCGCACTAATCTCGGGAACCGTGCGGAGGGTTCGCAGAAAACGCGGTCCGAATGTCGAAGCGCTATCCGAAGGGTGTCTTCGGCTGGGTTTCCCTGCGAAAGCTTGCGAAATGAAGGTTTTGCGCCAACTCGCCATACGTTACTATGGGACGCCATTTTTGTTTTACGGAGGAAAGCGAAGTAGATTACGGAATTCGCAGCTAATTCCTTTGTTACATAACTCCTCCATGGGCGGATTTAGGGGGGGTCCAGGGGGTCATGTGACCCCCCCTTAGCCTAGACCTTAAGATTTTTTCAAAGCAGAAAATGGCAGTAAGCAGTATTTATGGCATAGAAAGGGCTATGAATCAACTATGACACAAACATTGTTACCATAAACCTGCCCGATGTGATTGTACAGTAGTCCAATATGCCAAAATTGGCTTTTACTTCAATGCCACCCGCTGGCGGCCATGTTTATGACGTCACAAGCGTTATTTTATTGCAATAAAGATGGCCGCTCAGATGTGGGAAATTTGAAAAATTACTTTGTGACCCCCCCTTTACAAAATCCTGGATCCGCCCCTGTCCTCCTGGGGAGATGATGCGACGGCTTCTTTGCTATAGTTTTAGCACAATGTAGAAGGCTGTGGGTAATATAAGCTATATAGCGGAAAGCGCCGTCTTACGTGAGTGAAAGCAGCTCGATGGCGAAAGGATGGGCACAAATTATGCGGGTTTTAGGCTTGCGCAATGATCTCATGACGTCATCGTAATACGTTTCTTCCAAACAAAGCAATTTGCAACCGTTGCCGAACATTAAGGGCAACACCGGACTAACCAAGAAGTCAACAAGACATTCAGGGATGATGAGAGCTCTTAGGAACCGACGACACCTGTCAGAACTCCAAGACCATCACGCAGAGGAGTCAGCACCAAGGGAAAAGTAGGAGCCAGCTCAAGGGGAGTCAGCTCAAAGGACCAACCAGGAATCAACTCAAGAGAACAACCAGGAATCAGCTCAAAGAGGCCATCATGAGTCAGTTCTGTTTAATTTGGAGGGAAGTACAAGACGCTTTAGCTATCACTCAGTAGCCAGGTTTGGAAGTGCTTTGCATCAGAAGCACTGGCATTGGAAGCACCTGCGTTGGGCACCGGAGCAGAGGAGGGTGCCGAAGGCGCCCTTCTCTGCTAGTAATTATAATGCCAATATTGCTTGCGCACACATGTTTTCGTTTATTTACTTATACATACCCTGCCCGTGGATGGAGAAGTTTATACAGCTAGCTATAATAATTATTATACATAATTATATCATGTATATATATGGTGCAACCTGCACGTGTGTATTCATGGCAGGGGGCGCGCGCAAGGTGTATAAGGTATAAGGTATGTTACGTAAGGGTACTTTCTAGGAGGAATCACCCGTTCTGTGGTCCAGCGCGTAGTTTACTGCACCATGGAAGAAGAGTCAACGATAGTTGCTCGCCTTCAGAAGAAGACTGCGTATGACGTGGTCATTCAGCGGTACGACTACTTAGTGAAGCACGTGGACGCGATCGGCATCCTTCCCTACCTGGTCTCCAGCAAACTCGTCGAGCCGGACTTCGGTCAGTTCCTGGAAGGGGAACGCACAGACAAGGACAAGATGATGGCGCTGCTGGGAAAGCTGATCAGGAACCCAATGGAGGGATGGTTTACAGAGTTCATCGGAGCTCTTTCAAAGTTCCCTCAGTACAAGACCGTCGTCGACTGTCTCCTTGAAGGTACACAAGTTAGCTATGTACGCACACGCACTCGATCACGCGCGAGGCACAGAGTTAAGCGTACCTTGTTTTGTGTGTATAGATTTCACCAAGCTGATGGCGGAGCGGCAGGCCAACCCACCTCCTGATGAGAGTGAAGGAGAGATGCGCCCACTGTCACAAGCTGCTGCTAGTCAGTCTGTATCCACCCCGACAGTCGAGGTCAGTGTGACTGGGGTGGATGAAGTGATGAGGAAGGCAATGGAGGAGGAAAAGAGTGACCGCAAGATGGCTGTGAGGGACATGGCTGAATGTGATAATAGTTAATAGCATAGTCAGTGCATGGTAGCTAGTGTTGGGTGTAATAAGGTACTCTGTTGCAGCTGTACCTGTGGTGGAGGTGTGTGCATGCCATGTGCTGATGTGTTGCTTGTTCACTCCTTGTGTCCTGACATTTCAGCTGTTGGAGTTGAAGAAAGCAAATAAACATGTGCTGGAGGCAGAGAAAGGCAAATTTTGTGCTGAAACTGAGAAGAGGGTCCTTGAGGAGAGGGTACAGGAAGTTGGTAAGAAGCTGAGTGCTGCTGATGACAAGCTGAGGGAGGCTGAACTACAGAAGCAGCTCACTGAGAAGGAAGCCCAGAGCTACAAGGAGGAGGTCACCCAGCTCTCTGCAGGGCTTGCGGAGATGTGCTTGCAGAAGGAGGCAGTGAAGGATAGGGTACAGGAGGTGGAGGGAGAGAGGGCTGCCCTGGAGACAAAGGTAGCTAGCCTGCAGGCCGAGGTGGAGAGTAGTGTGAAGGAGAAGGAGGAGGAGGTGAGTGCTCTTGAGCAGAAGCTGGGTGATGCTCGGAAGCAGCAGCAAACAGTGGAAGAGGAGTTGAAGGTGGTCTGGAAGGAGATGCGAGAGAAGCAGGAGAGGTGGAGTTGCGTGGGATGTGGCAGGGTTTACACAGTGATGTGTTGTCACGTAAAACTCTCATGAATAGTTACAAAATTCATATCTCACAATAACACACACTATGACTACCTGATGGTTAGGAATGTACAATGTATATATAGCGCGTAACATATACATACCAATTTAGGTGTGCAAGTGTGTGCGCATGTGTGTGTGTGTGTGTGTGTGTGTGTGCGCGCATGTGTGTCATGTATAGTTGAATGAATGGCATGTATGCTCTCGAGGAAAACTACACAACTCTTACTTTTGCTTATAACTATACATCTAGGTTGGGGAGTGCCACTAGACAGCTTGATGAGCTGCAGAGCTCCCACAAAGAGGAGTTGGGTCACCTCAACAAGCAGCTGGAGAGGACTACCTCTAGGATGGGAGTGCTAGAGAGGGAGCTGGCTGCAGCTAGGGAGGCCAAGGAGAGTCTGGATAAAGTAGTGTTGGGCCTCAATAAAGAGTGAGTTCCAGCACTCTAAACTGCAGTGTGAAGCAGTGCTAAACATGTTCTCCCTGTGCCTTCACCTGTGTGTAGCCTGGCAGAGCAGGCTGTGACAACAAAGCAACAGGAGCAGAAGCTGACAGAAGCAACAAGGAGAGCTGAGGGAGACATGAAGAAGCAGTGAGTTCTGTCTGTTCCCTGCAATATACTGAGTGGTCCTGATGACATGACATCAAATGATGCATGTGTGTGTGTAACCGTGACATGTCACTGATAAAGAGAGGTGATATTCAAGGCAGAATCTAAAGCAATGGAGCAGAAACTGAAGGAGGCATGGCAGGTCGAGGAGAATATGAAGAAGCAGTGAGTGTATTACTGCCGCATGTGACCATGTGTCATTGACTAAGAGGGTAGAGAGTACAGTATACATACACATGCAAGAAATCTTAAATCGGTGATCCCAAGTCATGCAGGGAATACTTATCATGGCAGCTTATGTGTGGGCATACGTTAGACACTGTGCACTGTTGAGAGGGTATGAAGTCAGACAAAGCTATATTCATGTGTTGACTAAACCTGTACACTCCTACTTCTAGAGAGACTTGTATTTCAATTGACACACACTCAGCTCAGTACACTCCACTGAACTGGTCAAGTACTCTGTCATGAAGTAGTTACTGAGTGCAGTCATGGCATACGTGTTTGTTGTGTAGGTTGGTAGAGTTACAACAGTTGAACTCAGAATTGGAAATGAAGTACAGCGGTAAACAGAAAGAGGTGAGCTGTGTGGTGTCCATAGTCAAATGGGACATGTTTCTGGTCGGCTTATTGCAATGACTCATTTCTCTTTGGAGCAGCTTAAGCAGTTCCTCAAGAAACATGCCAGCTGTGATGTCACCAAGGTGAGTGCAGCTGATGTGAGCAGTACTTGTCATGATTGTGTTCTGATGGTATTGTTACTGATCTGTAGCAATTGGATTAGTGTGTACACTGCAAGCAGTTGCAGCACCTTCAACTGTACTACATGCACCTCCCCTTCATGGTGAATGAAGAGGTGCATGCACTGCATGGAGTAGAGTGGTGGTCTGTTGTACACGTACTGCATGTGTTAGTAGTCAGGGTCACTGCATGTGTGTTGCCTATACAGTTACTGGGCATAAGCGGATCCTGGGGAGAGGGGAGAGACCTTGGGCCAGATCTGAAATATTTTTCTTAGCCAATTGCTCTAAAGTGTATACTTTCAACATGCAGGACTTAATGCATGGACCAAATGTAAATAAATTTAGAGGACCTGGTGTAAGCTTAAAAGGGTCTGGCGTGGCTGCACAGGAAGCTAATTAAGTTGTTTCTTAGTTTGGCCACCGGCAGCCATTTTATCACATCATATTGTGATTGCCTCCAAATGCCATGAGTTGGCCAACATGTCTCCATCAGTCATCAGTTGCACATGTAAATAGTAATATGTAGCATGTTGAGTATTCAACATGCACAAACAATTCCTTTCTTCTATAAATCTACAATGGCCCATGTTTATTGCAGTGTGTAAGTAATTCAACCGTAGATAATGTGCAAACAACTTTGTTTATTAATGTGTTCTGTTTGTGCTCCCATACACTCCCATGTAGAAGGAAGAAGAAGTGGGTTCAGCTGAGCTTGAGCACTAGCACTTTGTGAAGTTCAATTCTTGCTATTGACTGGCGTGTTTTCTCTCCCCTCACTACTGGGAACGCATGGAACATAACAGGTGAGTTAGTAACACATCCCCACATCTTCTAGTGACATTGTGATGTGTTTGTGGTTGTTATGTGTTTCTGCTTTCTCCTTCCTCCCACCTCAGATTGTGAGTCTAACTCTATTCCACATGCCCCAATGATGTGTGCAGTATTCGTGCATGATCCTTGCTATTGACTGGCATGTTTTCTCTCCCCTCACTACTGGGAACGCATGTAACGTAACAGGTGATCAGTTAGTAACACATGCCCATGCACATCTTCTAGTGACATTGTGATGTGTTTGTGGTTGTTATGTGTTGCTGCTTTCTCCTTCCTCCCGCCTCAGGAAGTGAGTCCCACTCTATTCCACATGCCCCAATGATGTGTGCAGTATTCATGATCCTTGCTATTGACTGGCATGTTTTCTCTCCCTTCACTACTGGGAACACATGGAACATAACAGGTGAGTTAGTAACACATGCCCATGCACATCTTCTAGTGACATTGTGATGTGTTTGTGGTTGTTATGTGTTGCTGCTTTCTCCTTCCTCCCACCTCAGCGGGTAAGTCCCACTCTATTCCACATGCCCCAATGATGTGTGCAGTATTCATGATCCTTGCAATTGACTGGCATGTTCTCTCTCCCCTCACTACTGGGAATGCATGGAACATAACAGGTGAGTTAGTAACACATGCCCATGCACATCTTCTAGTGACATTGTGATGTGTTTGTGGTTGTTATGTGTAGCTGCTTTCTCCTTCCTCCCACCTCAGCCTGTGAGTCCCACTCTATTCCACATGCCCCAATGATGTGTGCAGTATTCATGATCCTTGCTATTGACTGGCATGTTTTCTCTCCCTTCACTACTGGGAACACATGGAACATAACAGGTGAGTTAGTAACACATGCCCATGCACATCTTCTAGTGACATTGTGATGTGTTTGTGGTTGTTATGTGTTGCTGCTTTCTCCTTCCTCCCACCTCAGCTGGTGAGTCCCACTCTATTCCACATGCCCCAATGATGTGTGCAGTATTCATGATCCTTGCTATTGACTGGCATGTTTTCTCTCCCCTCACTACTGGGAATGCATGGAACATAACAGGTGAGTTAGTAACACATGCCCATGCACATCTTCTAGTGACATTGTGATGTGTTTGTGGTTGTTATGTGTTGCTGCTTTCTCCTTCCTCCCACCTCAGGCCGTGAGTCCCACTCTATTCCACATGCCCCAATGATGTGTGCAGTATTCATGATCTTTGCTATTGACTGGCATGTTCTCTCTCCCCTCACTACTGGGAATGCATGGAACATAACAGGTGAGTTAGTAACACATGCCCATGCACATCTTCTAGTGACATTGTGATGTGTTTGTGGTTGTTATGTGTTGCTGCTTTCTCCTTCCTCCCACCTCAGGTGGTGAGTCCCACTCTATTCCACATGCCCCAATGATGTGTGCAGTATTCATGATCCTTGCTATTGACTGGCATGTTTTCTCTCCCCTCACTACTGGGAATGCATGGAACATAACAGGTGAGTTAGTAACACATGCCCATGCACATCTTCTAGTGACATTGTGATGTGTTTGTGGTTGTTATGTGTTGCTGCTTTCTCCTTCCTCCCACCTCAGTCCGTGAGTCCCACTCTATTCCACATGCCCCAATGATGTGTGCAGTATTCATGATCCTTGCTATTGACTGGCATGTTTTCTCTCCCCTCACTACTGGGAATGCATGGAACATAACAGGTGAGTTAGTAACACATGCCCATGCACATCTTCTAGTGACATTGTGATGTGTTTGTGGTTGTTATGTGTTGCTGCTTTCTCCTTCCTCCCACCTCAGTGGGTGAGTCCCACTCTATTCCACATGCCCCAATGATGTGTGCAGTATTCATGATCTTTGCTATTGACTGGCATGTTTTCTCTCCCCTCACTACTGGGAACACATGGAACATAACAGGTGAGTTAGTAACACATGCCCATGCACATCTTCTAGTGACATTGTGATGTGTTAGTGGTTGTTATGTGTTGCTGCTTTCTCCTTCCTCCCACCTCAGGAAGTGAGTCCCACTCTATTCCACATGCCCCAATGATGTGTGCAGTATTCATGATCCTTGCTATTGACTGGCATGTTTTCTCTCCCCTCACTACTGGGAACGCATGGAACATAACAGGTGAGTTAGTAACACATCCCCACATCTTCTAGTGACATTGTGATGTGATTGTGGTTGTTATGTGTTGCTGCTTTCTCCTTCCTCCCACCTCAGGAAGTGAGTCCCACTCTATTCCACTTGCCCCAATGATGTGTGCAGTATTCGTGATCCTTGCTATTGACTGGCATGTTTTCTCTCCCCTCACTACTGGGAACGCATGGAACATAACAGGTGAGTTAGTAACACATCCCCACATCTTCTAGTGACATTGTGATGTGTTTGTGGTTGTTATGTGTTTCTGCTTTCTCCTTCCTCCCACCTCAGATTGTGAGTCCCACTCTATTCCACATGCCCCAATGATGTGTGCAGTGTTCGTGATTCTTGCTATTGACTGGCATGTTTTCTCTTCCCTCACCACTGGGAATGCATGGAACATAACAGGTGAGTTAGTAACACATGCCCATGCACATCTTCTAGTGACATTGTGATGTGTTTGTGGTTGTTATGTGTTGCTGCTTTCTCCTTCCTCCCACCTCAGATTGTGAGTCCCACTCTATTCCACATGCCCCAATGATGTGTGCAGTGTTCGTGATTCTTGCTATTGACTGGCATGTTTTCTCTTCCCTCACCACTGGGAATGCATGGAACATAACAGGTGAGTTAGTAACACATGCCCATGCACATCTTCTAGTGACATTGTGATGTGTTTGTGGTTGTTATGTGTTGCTGCTTTCTCCTTCCTCCCACCTCAGGTGGTGAGTCCCACTCTATTCCACATGCCCCAATGATGTGTGCAGTATTCATGATCCTTGCTATTGACTGGCATGTTTTCTCTCCCCTCACTACTGGGAACGCATGGAACATAACAGGTGAGTTAGTAACACATGCCCATGCACATCTTCTAGTGACATTGTGATGTGTTTGTGGTTGTTATATATGTTCTCTAATCCCATGGTATGGTGGTGATGTTTCATTGCAATGCATTGCTAACTCAAATGTGCATGGCTGTCCCTTAATGGTGCTTCAAGGAAAGTGACATTACGTGTGTACCTCTTGCAGTATCCAACAGGGCAGAGGCCTGGGAAGAAGTAACCCCAGTCACACTCGGGAGCGATGAAGAGTATTCATTGTATTTGGTGATTGTTTTTCAAACTGGTGCACTATAACTTTGTGTAGATGTGATAACTATTTGACAATACACTAGTATTAACAGAGCTCATGCAACATGTCATTCCCATGTATTCACATGTATAAGTAGGCATGTTGTACGTGTCATGCGGCCAACAGTGTATCTATGTGCATTCAATATGCACTCATGTGTCTACTACATTGTAGTCTTCTTGAGTATATTGCCATTATACGTTGGCATGCATGTAGCAATGATGTCATCCTACAATCTTGTATAATTTATTTAATATATAATTATACATGTAATAAGATAATCAACAAGCAAAGTTAACACAGAGAGAGATTGTGGTTCAACATGTTTAAGCAGAGTAAATAGTAGCTAGATTATAGTAAATAGTGACAAAGTAATGAAAGTGACAAAAATAGCAAATGATAAGATGATCATAATGTATGTATTGTCAGGAGATTTTTTTAATATTAAATATAGGAATTTTAGGAAAATGTGTATTATTATGAATGTGTGTCAATTAAAGTACAACATATTAATTAATTACGTGAAACAGTTCATAAGAGTCATGCATGAGTCAGGAAATCGTTAATTAATTGCGCTCCACCCGACTGTCGGACATTGCAAGGTCCGGCCACAGCACTCATGTCAATTCGGCCTGGGTGGTGATGGTTGACCGTCCACTCCTGAGGCATGCAATAGCTGAATAGGAAATCGTTAGTAGAGTTGTGCTCCACCCGACTCAGGGTCTCAGGAGGGCAAAGCTGAGGCGACATCGAAGCATATAATGTATTGCATGTTATATAATAGTATTAATTTTATTAATTCTCGAAAAACAAAACATATAATGCATGCATGCAACTCTGAAGCATGCATGTCTTGATCACAATCCATGACACCTTATAACCCTCAGCAGCAGCACTGACAGCAATAGCAGTCCTACATACATACAGCTAGGAACCATGGATAGTACCTTCCTGTAGCATGCATGAGGTGGGAGCACATGGTGCCCACAATTACAATAATATTCACAGTGATTGCACAATAGTCTTCCAACACATGTACAGGAACACAACTCAAGGAGTGAACAAGTCAAAACAAAGTGTGCTAGTGTGACTGTCTCTGACCAAAGAGAGAGGAGAACAGGTCATCCCTGGACAGAGGGAGGGAGACAGGCCAGGCCTCACTCAATGACATGTCCACAATGTAAGCACCCCAACTACAACATCTGTTCTCCTGCAGACTCAACTCCCTCACCTCCCAACACACACACTGACACACTCACTTTGCTGTGTCGGTCAACCCCTCCCTCTCAAGAGGTGCCATGAACCCAACCAGCTTCTGGTGGACCTGGTACCTGAGCAGGTGAGGACAGCAGAGGAATATGTTAGTCAATGGAGTACCTTTCCTCAAGAGGTAAAATCGGCACACACACCCTACATATCGTCTCCCTCCCCCCCCACACCCCTCCCTCCCCCTCCCCCCTCCCCTTCCTCCCTCCCCCATACCTCAGTTTCCGTCCCTTGCTGGCTTTGGTGTCCACTTTCCTTTTCACTTTACCTCGTAACTTCTGCAGCTCCAGCCACTGCCTGCACCAGACCAGACAGTGTGTGTGTGTGTGTGTGTGTGTGTGTGTGTGTGTGTGTGTGTGTGTGTGTGTGTGTGTTTATGTGCGTGTGTGGGTGTGTGCATGCGTGTCACCCCTCCCCTACCTGCCCATGGCAGCTGAGTCACTCAGAGTGGTGCCCTCCATCTTGTGCTCAATCAGTTTATGTAACAGCTACAGTGCAGAGGTCAAAGGTCAGCCCCTCCTCCTCCACTCCCCTGACCACGCCCCCTCACCTGGTGGTAGAAGTCGCTGTCATCGAATATCTCCTCATCATAGTCTCTAAGATGAGCGTTGGGCTCGGGGGGTGGGGGTAGAGCAGAGTCCTCATTACCACTGGTCACGCCCTCTGGAACATTAGAGGGTTTACCCAGCACTTCATAACTAGTTCTCTTCAGTTGAGTCCTTCTGACCAATCGGTCCCTGTCTTGTAGCACCTTGCACAGTACAACACACACACACAAGGAACAAGTGGAACAGTAAACACACACACACACACACACACACACCTCTCCCTCCCTCCCCTCCCCTTCACCTGTGCCACCTGTCCCAAGATGGACTGGTCCACATTCAAGAAGGACTTGTTTGAGATCTTACCACTGCTGAGGTGGGCCTTGCTGCCCCACTTGGAGATGGTGTCATCACGGTAACCTTTAAACTGCTCCTGGAGGTGGCTGACATAGCCCTCGTACTCCCTCTTCCCTCCACGCACACACTGCACAGGACAAGGGGGTGGACATGGGATGACATCACTCGGTTGCCTAGCAACGGGACAAGTGCACTCACCCATGGTTTAGGAGGTCTCTTGCGATTGTTTCTGAGAAGACTATTATTGTCTGGTACAGCCTCCTCTTGATTAACAGGGTCTGCCTCTTCATCTGCTGTATCACTTTCAATTTCTTCCTCCAAGTCCAAACGATGAGGGAATGACCCTTTTGTTGCAACTCCTTCCCCCTGGTCCCGCCCCCTCCCCAACACCACACCCCTGGTGTCCTTATGTCCCAGTAGCAGTGTCTGTTGGACCTCCAGCAGCTGGTCCAGGACAGATTGGAGCTCTGAGCAACCTACACACAACACACACTAGATTGTGGTGGAGCCTCCAGCAGTGGTGGTATGGGTCTCCATATGGTGTTATCGGGACATTTCCATTCTCACTTTACACTCCAATTGGGTAAGAAAACAGTGTTCAACTCACACATTTGCTGGTTTTGTGCAAGAGGAGGGCTGCTGGCCTCGAGGAAGGCAGCCATTTTGTCTCCTTGTGGCAGCCGGTTGCAGAGTGTGAGGAGCTTCTGTAGACGTATTCTCCCTTCTAACAGACTCTCCCACAGACCTGGACCGGACACACAGAACACAGACACACAGACTGACACACGTACAGCGATCAAGGCAGGTTTAAGGCACTAATCCAAAGCTATCAACAGAGAATGCTACCAATTAATACAATGACGTTAAGGATGGAGTCTGTCCCCAATCCCCCCAGGCTCCTCCCACCTGGCGACCACACCCTCACCCTGACCCCGCCCACTCTACTCACTGATTTGCCGGGCTACTGCCTGTCCTCTGGTTGTGTCATCCTGCTGGGATGAAAACAGCAGGGGCTTCCCCTCCCCTGCACTATTGTGGGACACGCCCATATCTTCCACTTCCTCAGGGTTCTCCTCATCAACAGACTGACTCCCACTCTCCCACTCCCCCTCCTCTTCTGACCCCTCCCCCTCCTCTCCTGACCCCTCCTCCTCCCTTCCTGAACGGCCATCCCCCAGAAGTGACTCAAAGTGGTCCACGTCACCTTCCTCCTCTACACACACACACACACACACACACAGAGGGGAGACCAGTCACTGAACACACACAGACACTTAAACTGACAAAGACACTGACTACCACGTAAGTAGCTAACAGGGAGACACTGCAAACTGTCAAGCGACTAACGCCACAGGAGGGGAGAACTCAATACACTTCAGATGTGAGGCTTATGACAGCTGGTGATGGGAGACTTAATAACAATATTCACCAATTGCACTTAATGCTATTCATCATGCCTTGGGTGTTGCTCTCCACCCCAAAGTGGCCCAATAAATGCCCTGACTGCAACTACCACAACAAACCTATTACTGGATCGTGAAAATGATGAGCAGTACTGCAGCTTTAATGAACGATCAGGAGCAGGACGTTTCGACCAGGGGGTCTTTGTCAACTGCTTACAGTGTGACAAAGACCCCCGGGTCGAAACCTCCTGCTCCCCATCATTTATTAAAGCTGCAGTACTGCTCATCATTTTCACGATCCATTGAACATCGCAGCTATGAGCCTCTATCAAGTCAAACCCATTACTGTAACCACTAGCGACCAATGCAGCCCCAAACGTGCACTCACCGCTCTCCTCCTCCTCTTCCAAGCTCCTCCGCGACACAGCCCTCCCAGAGTACCGAGGGTCCTCCGACAACTCTTGCAGTGCGGCGCCCGCTCGAAGACGCAAGTGCGCAGCCGTCTCGCCTTCCTCGCTCCCCTCCTCCTTGTAGTCAGCGAGTCTTGCTACGGTAGCCTCATTGAGATCGGTGTGCTCAGGGTCGAAGGTTAGTGGCGCTGGGTCCACTAACTCCGCCAGCTCCTCTGCTAAGCTCTTGCGCTTGGCAGCCATTTTTTCGGTCCACACGTGGGATGTCCCGAGGGGCGTGACCAAGAGAAGAGCTCAACAAGATGTCGGGTGAGTTACAGAGCCACTTGGCGCTCCTAGGCAGTCATCAGTGTGGACTGGTACTAGAGAGGGTCTCAGTCTGTGTTGTGTGTGCTAGTGATGGAGTGAGGAGGGTGGGCGGCGTGTTTGCGAGCCACTCTGAACTAGTCAGCTCACCTCTACCAGCCTACCCACCTTTGTCAGTGTGTGTGTTTGTATTTGGTGCATTTGGTTGCTTGTAACAATGTAGTCCTTCCTCCCTCCCTCCCTCCCTCCCTCCCTCCCTCTCCTCCCTCCCTCTCTCCTCCCTCCTCCCTCCCTCTCTCCTCCCTCCCTCCCTCCCTCCCTCTCTCCCTCTCTCCCTCCCTCTCTCCTCCCTCCTCTCTCCTCCCTCCCCCCTCCCTCTCTCCCCCCTGTATACAGAGCGCAGTGGTGAGAGCAGCATGTGGGCGAAGGTTGGCTCGGCTAGTGCCAAGTACGGTGCCTCTGCTGGGAAGAGGTTTGCCCAGTCAGAGGCCGGTAGGGCAGCGGGGAGGGCAGCAGTGAGGGGAGCAACGCAGGCAGCCGCTGATGAGATGTGTGACAGGTGAGGTCTGCTCTCTGGTGAGATGTGTGACAGGTGAGGTCTGCTCTCTGGTGAGATGTGTGACAGGTGAGGTCTGCTCTCTGGTGAGATGTGTGACAGGTGAGGTCTGCTCTCTGGTGAGATGTGTGATAGGTGAGGTCTGCTCTCTGGTGAGATGTGTGACAGGTGAGGTCTGCTCTCTGGTGAGATGTGTGACAGGTGAGGTCTGCTCTCTGGTGAGATGTGTGACAGGTGAGGTCTGCTCTCTGATGGGTGGACAGTGTCACTTGTCCTGCACTTGAGGGAGATCTAGTTGAGCACCTTTGGGATAGTGAAGGTCTCATTAGAGAGGTGGTATTATTTCAGAGGTAGCTTTGTATACATCTCTATGTAGCTGAGACAGTAGTCAGTGCCCTCATTAGAGAGGTTCCTGAGTACAGAGCGCCCTTTATAAGGAGTTGAATGGGAGAACATTCGAATAGGTTAAGTAGTATTGCATAGAGCAATATAGAACGGGACATTTCAGCTACATACGTAGGCCATCTTACATCTACGGAGACCATCTTTAGGTATTGCATGATTCACACAACATTTTCCCCATTTCATGTTCCATGACTTTGTAATGCGTCTCTATAATATCGTTTCAAAAGGAGATTTCTCTGTACCTGTTGCTCATGTCCTTTCTTGTCACAAAGTGATGCCCTCCTCTGTCCGCTCCTCACCACTGTCAGGTACTTTGGAGGTGATGGAGAAGGACCAACATCTCCTCCTCCAAAACAGACTGGCAAGCCTTCAAAGGACGCAACCAGCAAACCCTCCTCAAAAGAGGTGTCTTCCAAGTCCTCTTCCCCGCCTCCTTCCTCAAGTAGCTCCTCCCACAATGACAAGCCCCGCCCCCAGAAGGAGGACAGCGACTGGAAGGACAACGCTGGTCAGAAGTGGTCCAACTTCTCTGGCAAGGTCAAGGGAGCGGCGTCTGGCATGCGCGAGAGTGCTTCAGACAAGTACCAGCACTGGAAGGAGAGCCGTGAGCCTCACTTCACTGGTCCCACACAGACCCCAGAGAGCGCACAGCAGCGAGCGCAGTCTGTGCTGGCACGACGCAGGGTGAAGACTGCCGCTGTTCGTGAAGCCGACTGGGACAAGCTGCCTCTGTGTGAGGCCCTGTTCAACTTCAAGGGAGAGCTGGATTGTGACCTTGAGTTCCGAAAGGGTCAGAGGATAGCTATCCTCACTCGGACAGAGAGCCAGAATGACTGGTGGGAGGGGAGGGTCAATGACAAAACAGGGATTTTCCCTGCAAATTATGTTAAAGTTCTTTGAAATGGTGTTTATTTGCATGTGTGAATTCTTGAATGTATTAGTTTCACTGCAAACTGTTTATTAGTGTTCATGTGCTCCTGTACAGTAATTTATAGATCACACCTTCTGCACATCTTTTAGCACAGTGTAGTGAATTAGTTGCTATACCTTGTAACACCAGCGCAGCCAATGCTATGGGTACAGTTAGTTCTATAGGGCAGCTCTCACAGGCACTGCAATAGGTGGCCTGAATGTTTTACCATGTTCTACTACAAGGCATCATCAGTACTTATACCGTGAAAGTTTAGTCCGCACAACATTTGAGCACATACAGTATGTGACTGACATCGTTCCTGCATATATATTGGCTTGTTCCTCTAATTGTCCCCACACTCAAAGGATACCAAACTAATTACACATTTTAATACATCTCCACATGCACGCACGCACGCTGTACTCTTGTGGGATAGGGTTGGGGCAACACAGTGAACACACATGGGATTGGGTGAATACAGTAGATCCACTGTTCACCCAATCCCATGTGGTCACATGACATTGTGGATTGCATAACCACATGGGATTCGGTCAACACAGTGAATCTGGTAGAGCCATTATGCATGTGCATAAAACACCATGCAGTGTTGCCATTTGGTAAACAATAGCTACTGCGCATGCTATGCACACACAGTGAACTGCATGCAGTTTTACCATTATAGTTTACACATGTCCATGCATATATATTGCATTCATAGTTGTGTGATGGAAATAGATATCATCCGTCCATGCGTGTGTCCGTCCATGTGTGTGTCCGTCCATGTGTGTGTTCGTACATGTGTGTGTCCGTACATGCGTGTGTCTGTGTCAGCAGTCTGTGCATTAATGGAAGCACACACAAGCACACAGTGCATGGGAGACAGTACCTGCTGTAAGCAGACGTGCGTACAGTGTCATTCATTGGATCATGTTCTGCCATGCACTGGCATGTCCGCCCACTATAGGACATTGTCTGTACATTGTATAATTAATTATACACAATTATTAATGAACATACACTTCCTAACATATTGTATTGTAGTATGTACATGTGGATCTACATGCAATTCAATAAAGTGGTAAGTATCAGTACTGTTACACTGTCCTGCGTACTATATAAAATCAATCACAATACAAACAATACAAACACTAGTACTAATGATGTTCATACACATCATATTATACAGAACCCCCACACACCTACAGTATTGCAGCCCTGCACACACATCACTCAGTCACTGGAGACCACTCATGTCCCACGTCAGAAGTTTGCCTGGGGGCAGTTCATTTGGATGAGGTATGCATGAGCCGTCCGAGGGGGAGGGGGTGGGGTAGGAATGGAACCCCAGTCCACACGACACCAGGAGGTGGGCGGGGCGGGGGCTGGTGGTGGACCTCTGCCATGAGCGGTTGTCACGGTGACCTTTCCTGTGGGAGTGGTCTGGAGGGAGTGTTGTTAGACACTTGACTTGCTGCTGGTGACAGGAGAAGGTCGTCAATGGCGACAGGGTCCCACCTACTGAGCGCAAAATGAGGATTTTCCCATTCGTTAGTCCTACACAGACATTCTGTCTGCTGACATGTAAAGCAGTGATCCAGCACTGCTTACCTACAGTGACAGAGTGACAGAGTAATGGAGTGACAGTGACAGAGTGACAGAGTGACAGAGTGATGGAGTAATGGAGTGACAGAGTGATGGAGTGACAGAGTGATGAAGTGATGGAGTGACAGAGTGATGAAGTGATGGAGTGACAGAGTGACAGAGTGATGAAGTGACAGAGTGACAGAGTGATGGAGCGACCAAGAGTGGTGAGAAACACACGAGACAGGTGGTGACCTGTTTGAATACCAAACATGTTCAGTACTACACAGTTGTGAGATGGAGCAGTCATTGTTACAGACGGTTCATCAATTGATGGTCCATTTGAACTCACTATTGTTACAGGCAAGCATTACAAACAGTCTTGCAACACACTATAGTAGCATTGCAACACACTACAGTGGTATTGTGCAATATACCAGGTAACTGGTATATAATTATATGCATACAGCGATATTGTTGCATAAGAAACTGAAATCGACAGCCATGTCACAGTCATATGGACCAGGAACTGGTATAAGGGGATAACCCTGCAATTAGTGTACTCACCCATGCACTTTGTCACATTATAGGTGGCCTTGTGTTGCCTAGCAACAGTACACCACCGTGTCACCACTTGACCCGAGAACAGTGCAGAGTATAGGGAGTGTCCCCTCTCCTGACCGGGGAGGGGCTGGGTCTGCACATCCAGAGCAAAATGGTTGACATAGCTGTCTGACAGGTATTGAGGCAGTGAGGAGTTGTCATGGCTACAGGAGAGGTATTTAATTGGCTCCAGTGTGGTAGCATCAATGATTGCAATGGTCCTTCGGTTCTGCCCCACCCACAGCTCGTAACCATTGGAGACGGCACAGGGAACTGGTAAAATGGCCGCTATGGTCTTGTTGTAGTCCTGAAGTGACATGAAAAGTAATAAACAATGACAAAACAAACAACAAGTGACAAACAACAAAGTGGCAACATTCAACAAAGCACTATTAAGGCTTCACTACTGAAGAGACCTGCTATTATCAGTGTTTGCAGTGACAAGTGACAATGTTAACAAACATGAAAGGTCACTGCTGGGGTGTCCAGGGGCCGTGTCACCATGCCAACAGTTTCCATAGCACCAACATCCTCAGGCACTGCCCACACTAGTCCGTTTTGGAAGCCAAGGTAAATAGTTTGCAGGTCTGGTATGTGAGCCATACACTGGACAGACTGGGAACGACCTGGAGGGGAGGGGGGAGGGGAGGGGGGAGGGGAGGGGAGGGGAGGGGAAGGGAAGGGAGGGGAGGGGAGGGAAGGGGAGGGGAGGAGAGGGGGGAGGGGAGTGGAGGGGAGGATGGGTGGGCAATGTGTGGGGGCTCATCACACACTCATCATACACGCACACACACACACACACACACACACACACACGCACGCATGCACACACACGCGCACACACGCACGCACACATGCACGCACACACATGCACGCACACACGCACACACGCACGCACGCACACACACACCACAACTGACCGTATGGCCACAACTGAAGAGTTGGCTGCTTGCTCACTGCACTGTAGACCATGATGTAGCCGTACTCAAACCCCACCCACACCGAGTCATTCACTGTCATCATACACAACACACTGCTAGCACCGCCACTAATATCCTGCCAGGGGGGGGAGGGGAGGGGAGGAGAGGGGAGGGGAGGTGGGAGGAGGGAGGGGAGAGAGGAGGTGGGAGTGAGTGGCACACACAGATCATGTTAGCTGACTGGAGTAGACCACTACTGGTGCCAGGTACAGGTAGTGTAGGCTGTCACCTGGATTGCAGTGAAGTGGCCTTCAGAAAAGTCCAGGACAACCAGAGAACTGGTTTGGAAGTCTGCACAGGCCACCCACAGCTGACAGACATCAGGAAAAGGGGAGGGGCGCTCTTCGGGAGGGGCAGAGTCCTCCTGAGAGAGGGGACAGGGCGAGGAAAGGGAGTGAAGCAAGGAGATGGGTTTCAAATCCTATCCCAACTTACAGGGATATTTGGCAGTGGTCCTGCCTCCTGCTGATCATAGGGTTCTCCCTTCCACACTGCAACACAAGTGGGAAACAGTTTGCTGTGGAGGTCCAGTGCTGTCAGAAGACGGAGGTACTGGGGCATCTTTAGGGCTTCCAACACCTGGCCAGCTGAGGGGCGAATCTCCGTGTTGTCATGCCAACACCATGCCATGAGCTCCAGCAGTAGCACAGGGAGTGCTCGACTCTGAAGAGCAGCAAGCACACATAAGACATTAGGAAGTCTTTGGTGCGCACACACACACACACACACACGCACGCACACACGCACACACACACACACACACACACACACACACACACACACACACACTATACCATGCAGCACTTGCTACTGGCCACAATATTCAGCAGAAGAGGGAAGGGGTGAGGGAGGGTGAAGTCGTGCAGTGTCTTGCTCCAGCAGCTGATGGTCGCTCACCTTACTGGGCAGAGGGGGTCTGACACCTTTGGCCATCAGCTCCGCCATCCCTTGGAGCTCGGCGGGGCCGCGGAGAGAGACCAGTTCATACATAACTGAACCCAAAGAGAAGATGTCAACCTGCAGGGGGCGGGGTGGGGTGATGGGCATGGCACGACAGTCGAGGGGTGTGTCAGCCCCGCCCCCACTCACCTTGTTGGTGTAGAGGCCATACTTGTAGTTACACAACTCCGGTGCCATGTGCCCCGGTGTGCCACGGAGATGGTTGATGACACTGACTGTTGGGATGAGGGAACTGATGTTGAAGTCGGCCAACTTCACCAACACAGCATCGTCGCCAAGGAGATAGTCGTCATGGGAAGAAGCCTGTTGCCCTGGCAACAGGTACCTCCAGACCAAAACGTTGTCACACTTGAGGTCGTGGTATATGATTCCACGTCTGTGCAGATACTCGAGGCCGTTTGTAATCTAGTACAGGACAGAGGAGTGACAGAGGAGTGACAGAGGAGTGACAACTGAAAGGCATTGGGTGACATGACAGGACTGCTGACATGTCACTCTGCCTCATTTGTACAGCACTAAGTCAACCCTACTCTACCACAGCACTAAGTCAACCCTACTCTACCGCAGCACTAAGTCAACCCTACTCTACCACAGCCCACTACAACAAACACTCTCGCAGAGACCAGTATGATACTATTCACTTGTGGCCCTCCAGTGAGCCTTACATCCAAGAGGGTCTTGTGGATGACCTGGGCTGGGATGACCTGTCCCACTCTGGCAAACTCCAGATAGACTGCCCTGAGGCTGCCATGTGCGGCCAGCTCGAGCACCGCCCCCAGCGGGTCCAGGACCACGCCCAGGCACCGTAGCACATTGGGGTGGTCCAGCGAGGTGAGGAATGTCAGCTCCTTCTCCAGACTCAGGTGCTGCACTGCTCGGTCCTCGCGTCTGTTTGTCTTCTTCAGAGCAACCTCACTCTGAAACATCTGCAAGTGACAGATGTGACAGTGTGACACATGCATGACTTATGTATGAAAACAGTCATGTGACAGTTGTGATAGTTGTTTGACAACATTTGACATTGTACATAGCAGAGTGTGATCATGTGACCCTCACATGACCTGCTACCCTGTGATCATGTAACCATCACATGACCTGCTACCCTGTGATCATGTGACCATCACATGACCTGCCCACCTGTGATCATGTGACCATCACATGACCTACCACCCTGTGATCATGTGACCATCACATGACCTGCCCACCCTATGATCATGTGACCATCACATAACCTGCCCACCCTGTGTCCATCCTGATGGTGCCACCTCATCTTGCAGACTGTGGCAAACCTCCCTTGTCCCAACTCCGAGACCTCCTCCAGCTGGGTATTAGGGATCACCATGGCGGGGCCCAGGCTCTGAAACACCTGACAACAACACAAACATACACACACACACTGTCACAAGCCACTGGATTGAGCAGTGCATTGATTAAGTGGCAAATGAACTACGATAGAACTAAGAAATAGGAAACAACGAATTAGCAGAACTGCAAACAGATGCAGCACTGAATACAAGACTCTAGCAACCAACTATAGCAGGACTCACAGCACACTGCCATCACTGAGTGCTGTGAGTCACCATCAAGTGTGGGCAAGGTCACAAGTGGTGCATGACTGTTGCCATGACAACGCTGTCACAGGCAGTGTGTGACAGACTAACACAGCATACAGTATGAGTCACTGTTTGGTATATTTGACATGGTCATGCCCTACTCTCGATGACTGTTGCCATGACAACTAACCACGTTGGGTGCGATGTATTTTGCTGGCAGTGTGTGGTGGTTGGGACAGAAGACGTCCAGAGACTCAGCAGCGTTGTCAAGGAGATACCAGAAATTGAACAAATAGAAGTTGGGGAGTTCCCAGCTTGGAGGGGACAGTCCCACCATGCAGGAGGCAAGCTCTGTTGGATCGGGTCTCTCATCAGGGAGCGAGGGGAAGGGCGGGGAGCACAGCTCACACTCTGAGGCAACAAACAGACCACACAGTGCAGTAGAGGAAGACAGTGTGTGTGCATGTGTGCATATGGAGTGGTGTGGTGTATGGCCTGAATGGTGTGGAATGAGTATGGAGTGTGCGGTGTGTGTGGTGTGGAATGAGTATGGAGTGTGTGGAGTGGTGTGTGGTGTGTGTGGTGTGTGGTGTGTGGTGTGTGTGCTGGTGCGCCTGCTCACCTCCATTTGCCCGCACCAGCAGCTTCACTTCATCCTCCAGCTCTTTCTTAGCAGAGAAGGACCGACTGAAGCTTTGTTGAACGTGAGCCAAATTTGCCCAACAGAAGGGACAAGGAATGCGCTCCGTCTCCTCCCTCAAGGAAGCGGGTCCGATCAGCTTGGGGTACCAGTCCTCCCACACTGAGCGGATGTGCTCCAGGACATGGGACAAGATGGCCGCCCGATGCATGTCATATCGCTCTTCCAATGTCCGCAGAGTGTCCGCTGTGGGACCCTCCCATGCTTGCTTGGGGGTAGGGCCAGCTTGATGGGTGGACTGTGTTACCACAGTTGGCGAAGACAGGCCTGCGAGTGGTGGGTAGTGGAAGTGTCCATAATCCTTTCCTTAACCACCCTCCCCACTTTACACTCACAACCATCCCCTCCTCCCCACTCCACCCCCGTTCCTCCCTACACTCACCCCGCTCTGGGCGGTTGTCTTCAACAAAACGCCTTGCTGTGGCTGGGCTGCTGAATCCACGTGATCTCGGTCGCTGGAAGGGAGGGAGGGCATCGCTTCCACTCTCAGACATCGACCTACTCAGAGCCTTACGGTCTTTGCCACTGGGAGCAGCAGAAGTCCCCGATCTCCTCACCATCGACACTTTTGTTAACACTTCCTGTCCGTTCAAGTACGGGAGTGAAGGGAGGCGGAGCCTGTCTGTGGGTTTGTCCAGCACCTCATCTGCCACACCCTCTGGGGGCGGGGAAGACATCTCCAGGTAGCTCAGTACAGAGGCTTCCAATGAGTGGGAGCTGTCAAACTGCACAAAGGGGAGCAAGCTGAGCCCCTCAAACCCAAAATGTTGGTGGATTCTATCAGCCTCCTCCAAAGCAACCAGTGGGAAGAGGTCATTTACAACCACTTGGAGTCCGTGGTGGTCCTGGTTGGTGGACGATTCCCACTTTCGACTCCCAATCACCAAGCGATGGACCTTGGAACAGGAACTGTTCTGGAAGAGACGTCCCTGTGGGATCTCCCTAATCGTTAGCACAGGGTGGGGCCCATATTTCAGCATCAGCCCCTCTTGTGAAAGGTCCCAAGAAAATGGCTGCCCTAATTCTGAGGAGGAGGGGGAGAGGAGGGAAAAGTAGGAGAGGAAAGAGGGAGGGGAGGGGAGGGGAGGGAAGGGAGGGGAGGGGAGGGGAGGGAAGGAAGGGGAGGAGAGGGGAGGGGAGGGGAGGTGAGACACTATACAGCACATCACCCTCCAACACAGTTAATCCAGTTATCAGTAAGAGGCAAGCCCTGAGGGCTGACATGTACTACATCTCTTTGACTGCTTGGTCATGAATCTAGTTATGACAGTGGAGTTGTCATGTGTCATATGTCAGCAATACAAGATGTGTTGGAGGTGACAGCTGGTATCACTGTCTGAGCACAAACACTAGCGTCCATCAGCCCAAGGCCCTTCGGGTCATGTGCAGTAGACAGAAGTGTTTTGACTGACGGAGTGGAAGAGCATGTGCGTCCATTTAGAGCAGTGAGTGGCAATGTGGGAGGTGAGTGCCATGTGCAAACTGGTGGACAATGTGGCTAGAGTGTGTTGAGCGAGTACCAAAGAAGCTCTTGACTCCAGGTGCCTTGAGGTTGAAGCACGCCTTGACCACGTCCACCAGAGAGGCATCCCCCACTATGCGGGCAATGAGGCGAGTCCAGAACCCACTGGGAATGTACGGCACGACAAAGAGGTGGTGGAGGGGAGGGAGGCAGTTCTGGGAAGGGGAGGGGATGGAAAGGGAGGGGAGGGGAGGAGGAGGGGGGAGGGGAGGGGAGGAGAGGGGGCATGATAGATGGCAGGCAGCATTAAAATGAATTGTGTACTGGCTAATGAATGGTGGAGACATGATGCACCACATCAGAGGGTGCGTCTCACGAGGCCAATCAACACACCCCTTTGTCTCACACCCACAACTGCCCCACCTACTGGGCCACACCCCCAAGTGTCCTCACCATGTAATCCGACCCCATGAGGAAGGGGTCTGCCATGACTTTGTCTGGTAAGTGGGACGGGATGAGGATCTGCTCCTGGTCTATCTCCACCACGACCTCAAACATGGTCATTAGTCGAATGTACTCCTTCTTCCATTTCATGGGGAACTCATCTTGGTGCTGGAACACACGGTCCAGGTCACACTTACGCATCACTCCAGACTCTGGGGGCAGAGGGCAAAGGTCAGGAGGCAGGGTTAACAGTCAAAGGTCAGGAGAGTGGGCTAACAGTCAAAGGTCAAGAGAGAGGGTTAACAGTTAAAGGTCAGGGGACAGGGTTAACGGTCAAAGGTCAAGAGAGAGGGTTAACAGTTAAAGTCAGGGGACAGGGTTAACGGTCAAAGGTCAAGAGAGAGGGTTAACAGTGAAAGGAAGGAGAGAGGGTTAACAGTCAGGCAAGGAGAGAGGGTTAACAATCAAAGGTCAGAAGAGAGGGTTTACAGTCAAAAGTCATGGAACAGGGTTAACAGTCAAAGGTAAGATTAGAGGGTTAACAGTCAAAGGTCAGGAGAGAGGGTATACAGTCAAAGGTCAGGGAACAGGGTTAACAAAGGTAAGATGAGAGGGTTAACTGTCAAAGGTCAGGAGAGAGGGTTAACAGTCAAAGGTAAGGAGAGGGTTAACAGTCAAAGGTAAGGAGAGAGGGTTAACAGTCAAAGGTCAGGAAAGAGGGTTAACGATCAAAGGTAAGGAGAGAGGGTTAACAGTCAAAGGTAAGGAGAGAGGGTTAACGGTCAAAGGTAAGGAGAGAGGGTTAACAGTCAAAGGTAAGTGCTCGTAGGTCAGACAGGTGCTACTGTGTATTAGTGTTGTGTAATTTGGTAGAGGCTCATTGCAATGGCATAGGTAGGAATGGGCAAATTCTTGAGCAATCACGTAGCAGAGACAGATTGTAAAACGATTCGACCACGAAGGTCTTCATGCTTTGTAACTGATGAATACTTTCGTGGTTGAAACGTTTTACATTCAATATGTTTCTGCTACGTGATTGCTCAGGAATTTGCCCAGTCCTTAGTGTTGTGTGTTCTCACCTCTGGAGACACAGAAGTTGATGTGCTGTATGGTGACAACATGAGCGAACAGGTCCACCAACCACTGGGGGTCGATGAAGTAGAGGTCGGCGAGTACAGGGTCCTCTTGGTGGAAGAGAGTGCCTGGGAGGGGAGTGACAGGGAGAGGGGTGAGGGTAGGAGTGTGACACTACAGTGACAAGAGTGACGTGGTGGTGGATGACAAGATGACAATGGTGACACAGTGATGAGGTAATGACATAGACCAGAAATAGTACCAATTTGAGAAAGCAGTCTCAGAGAGGAGCTCACCATTAGCACAAAGGAACTTGACTGCCTGTCCAAGGTCCCTCTCGGCTGAGTCGCCTAAGAACATGTTCCCTTTGTTGCTAAACACAGCCTCCCTGAGAAGAGAGCAGGAAGGGGAATAGAAGCATTGGCTGATGGAGCAGTGAAGTCTCACTCAGTGGAGCACATCGGGAACACTTCATGCACTTCTCAAGGAACAATACCTTACGAACTGTTCTAATAGCTAAAGTCACAGAATGACACTTTTGCAGTGTCATAAAGTAATTTTATCCTGATGTAATCCACCTCTCAAAGCCACATCCCTCTCTAAACCACACCCCTCTCTAAACCACACCCCTCTCTAAGCCACACCCCTCTCAAAGCCACATCCCTCTCTAAACCACACCCCTCTCTAAGCCACACCCCTCTCTAAACCACATCCATCACTGCCCCTCCCCATCACAGTCCCCTCCCTCAATCACTTGAACTCTCTGCTGGTGAGGACGGGCGGGACCCTCCTCTGCTGGTAGTCAGCCATCAGAGCACGCACAAGGTCCTCCAGCCACAGGTAGCTGGCCGGGTGGTACTGAGAGAGGACATAGCGATTACGGTTGACATGGACAGTACCCGGCAGGGAGCCTGGGAGAGGGAAGGGAGGGGAGGGAGGGGAAGGGGAAGAGGAGAAAGGAGGAGGGGCAGGGAAAGGGGGAAGGGGAGGGGCAGGTGAGGAAGCAGGCACTGTTAGCTATGCACTTTTTACCAGGTAGTGTGGTGAATGGAGAGCAGTCATCTGCACCCCCCCCTACAATCTTGCTCACCTACACCTCCCTTGACTCCCCCTTTGAGGCTGCAAGAGACTTCATAGATGATGTCCCTCAGCAGGGCAATGTTCTTGTCGGTTGTGGAGCTCACCACTACATTGGCCATCACTGGAGGGAAGCCTGCAGGACAGGACAAGGGGAGGGGCAAATGGACCTTGCGGGAATGTACTTCACCATCCCACCCCACACTATCACTCCATCACACACCCACCATACATCATCACACCATCACTCCATCACACCTACACACTCACACCATCACATCCCATCCCACCTTCGGCTGGAGCCTCCTTCCAGTTCTGCAGCACTCCCGGGTGGTAGGGAGGAATGTGGTACTTTGTGCTCAACTCCTTCAGCTGGATCTCCAGGTACTCATGGTCAGCACGAGTGGTCAGTAGGTCGTAGTGCGTTCCCACAATGATCACCGCAGGGTGGTCCACCCGAGCCTTGGGCGGGGTAGGGGTGGGGCAGGGGGTGGGGCAAGATAAGTGTCTAGTCACAAAATAATTCGCTCATACTTCACGATTTCTGGTCAACAATTGTCACTTGTCTGCTATGGTTCAGTGTCTGGAAAGCCATTCCATAACTCAGCACACCTGCACACTGGCACACCTGCACACCTTCACACCAGCACACCAGCAAACCTTCACACCAGCACACCAGCACACCGGCACACCTGCACACCTTCACACCAGCACACCAGCACACCTTCACACCTGCACACCTTCACACCAGCACACCACACCTTCACACCAGCACACCTGCACACCAGCACACCAGCACACCTGCACACCAGCACACCTGCACACCTTCACACCAGCACACCAGTACACCTGCACACCTGCACACCTGCACACCTTCACACCAGCACACCAGCACACCACACCAGCACACCTACACACCAGCACACCTACACACCAGCACACCACACCTTCACACCAGCACACCTGCACACCAGCACACCAGCACACCTGCACACCAGCACACCAGCACACCAGCACACCTTCACACCAGCACACCAGCACACCTGCACACCAGCACACCAGCACACCTGCACACCTTCACACCAGCACACCTGCACACCAGCACACCAGCAGACCTTCACACCAGCACACCTGCACACCTGCACACCAGCACACCAGCACACCTTCACACCTGCACACCTGCCCACACACACACAGCAGGTACTCACGTGTATGTTCCTCAGCCACTTCTCCAGTTCAGCCGCTCCCTCTCTACGCTGGGTCACATTCCACACTGCCAGGAACACAGCCGTCCCACTGAGGAAGATCTGGTGAGTGGAGTAGAAGTCGCCCTGCAAAGAATGGCACACCATCACTGCCTGCACACACACACTACGACTGCCCAAAGTCCCATTCAGCTCCCTTGCCATTCACTACAGAATCCATGGTAACTTGCTTGTAGTCATGGCAACAGCTCACCTGTCCAGCAAAGTCCCATGTTCGGTAAGTAATGGTTTTGATGTCTGCAATAATGTTGCTTGTGCGTTTGTACACCCAGTCACGCAGGGAGATCCCCACTGTGGTTAGCTGGGTGCGGCTGCTGTCATGGCGACGGGAGAAAAGGCTGCGATTCTCTGTCTGCTGTCCACGTTCCATCAAATGCTTGAGCAGTGTCGTCTTTCCCCGGCGTTCACGCCCCACCAACATCAGTTTGATGCACTGGTATGGACGGTTCCTGCACAACACAACATCACATTGCATCAAGTTGCATCACATTGCCTCATGTTGCATCACATTACATCATGTTGCATCACATTGCATCATATTACAACACATTACATCAGATTGCATCATATTACATCACATTGCATCAGATTGCATCATATACATCACATTGCATCATGTTGCATCATTCAGACTCTGCATCACTTGCCCACCCACTGGAAGTCAACCCTAGCCTCGTACCCAGTCCCTATTTCCATTCCGACTTCCGCTCGGGAGGGAAATAGGGCCTGGCAACATTGGGGGGTCGAAGCTGTCGACTTCCGTCCCACAATTTCGGGGGGTACCAATCAGATTGCAGAATCGTGCACGTGACTTTAACACTGGCAGTACGTAGCTAGAATAATTGAATCCTGGAGTGGATCAGCTCGCCTTGTTTGCCGAGAGCCGCTAAAAGGTTGTAGATGGCAAAAACAGAAAGCGCTCTTCATAGCTGCTGGTCGCAGGTGCAAAATAGTCAAACGGTCAGCATATCTGCCCTGCCTTGCTGCAAAGGACAGCGATATCTCCGAGTTTGCTTGCAGGAAAAGGCCACGGGAACTCGGACATCTTCCATGTAACTTGATGGCTGTTATTGAGGTAGCCCAACACGAACGGTTGACTCTGGAAGTCGACCCAAATCCGTAAGATCTTAGGCGTGCCGACTAAGACCTCTTTTCCACTGAAGAAGGCGCACACAACTTCTCCCTGTTGCCAAATCAAGGTGGGACCTCCGTGCTGATCTACAGCTGTACGTGATCGCCTTCCAAAGCCTCGTCTGTGGCACAGTTTAGGAGCCGCTCCTAAACCGTGCCACAGTGTGTCGCAATATTACTTCCGAATTGATCCAAAGTCACGTGGATTGTGACGTCACGGATGTCAACGGCTTGGACCCCCCAATGTTGCCAGGCCTTATATCCCTCCCAAGCGGAAGTCGGAATGGAAATAGAGACTGGGTACGAGGCTAAGTCAACCCCACCCCTTGCCCCACCCACTCACTGTTGGAACAAGAACTGCAGGTAGGTGATGATGTCATGGCTGACAGTGCCTTGCCCCAGTAGGTCCATTGGGGGGAAGATTAGGGAAAGTCCCTCAACATGCACCTCGCGCAGCTCCCTCAATCGACCCAGCTCCCGTGGCAAGTGGATGATACCAGGGTTGTGACTGAGGTACAGGGAGATCAGGTGTGTGAGGACTAGGACCGACTCGGGCACCTCTGTCAGGTGGTTCCCGTTGAGATAGAGGTACTGCAGGGTAGGGCACACAGAGTCTGCAGAGGTCAGCTGCAGTTCACTGCCATCGGATGCAACCTTGTCCTCCTTTCTCACACCAACGGATGCCTCTTGAGAGCCTGAGCGGCTGTGGGTGTGGTCTACTTGCCCCGCCTCCCGAGGGCAGCACAGATCAAGGCTGATGAGGTCACATGACCTTACCTTTAGACTGTTGAGTCTGAGGAGTTTTGAGGCGCTGTGGGTGTGGCAGTAGTAGGAGTCTGCTGAGGCCCTGCCCCCCTCTTCATTCTCACTGACGTGCTCTACGCTGTGTGGCATTGTGCAGAAGTGCAGCTCCGGAGTGACCTTGCAGCAGGCCAGGTTTGTGAGGCTGTTACCGTTGAGTGTGAGCGTGGTGAGTGTACGCGGGAGGCCGAAGGGCAGGTTAAGGAAGGGGAGCTGGTTATTGGACAAGTCCAGATCCTCGAGGTTGGGGCAGAGGCAAGGCAGGTCCTGCGGTAGGCATGTCAGCCGGTTGTTGGCCAAATGGAGGATGCGGATGCCAAGGTATTCAGAGCTACGTGTGTCCTGCTGACCTGTCTCAAAAACGACGTAGGGGTGAAGCTCCACCAGTCGATCCTGCAGGGCCTCTGGGGGAGAACGGCGAGCGGATGGGGGTTTGTGCTTCTGGCCCTGCACATCTGATCCCCAGCTCTGGCTGAGTTCCACGTCGAGGTAGCCCTGACTCTCACTAATGGGGAGCCGCTTCTCTCTGGAGGCTTCCAAGGAGTAGGTAGTGGATACGACCACAAAGGAAGAGAAGCGGGAGGATGACGATCGCACTTGCAGAACTTCGCTGTTGAGGTCGGCTATAGCTGCTTGGTTGAGGAACAGGCTCTGGTTGGAGGGGAGGAAGGCTATGAGGTTGTGTTCACAGAAACACCGCTGCAGCTGTGGCGCAATCCACACATTATCGGGCAGCGTGGTCAGTTGGTTGTGGGACACCTCCAGGCTAAGCAGATTGGGGAGCTGGAAGAGGCACTTGGGGAGGTGGGTGAGGCGATTCTTCTTCAACGTGAGCCGCTGCAAGTTGAGACAGCGCCAACCAGACTGGGTAAGGGGAGGGTCCCAAGGCTCTTCTGTTGCCATGGCAACAGCATTTGGCTTGAGTGGTAAACTGGTGAGCTCATTGCTGTCTGCTGCAAGCACTTGTAAATTGGGAAACTGGAAGACTTGAATGGGGAGGAGCTGCAGACAGCAGTTGGAGAGGTCGACCTTGGTCACAGCCATCTCCAGCTGGAATGCCACTCCAGCGCTGATCTGTGTGCTCTTCTGCTGTGTCATCCAATTGGCGATGAGAGCGTCAGCTATCCAGCGGGGATCGATGCTGCCCGGGAAGGAGGAGGACTGCCAGAGGATGGAGTACTTGGAAGGATGTCCACCTTCACTGGAGATGAGTCGGCTCAGAAGAGGCACCAGGACAGGGCTGTCCTTCTGTAGTAGGCTGAGGTTGAGAGCATCACGTTTGGCATCCTTTGCTCCAAAATCGAGGAGCTGACGAACCTGATCAAAATGGCCGCCTGCACAGGCCTGTGCCAGTGGTGTAGCGAACATGCGGACATTGTCAGGACTGGGGATGTGCGAGTCTGCCTTGGCTCCTCCCTTTAGCAGGCACCCTACGACACTACACCACGCTGTATTTTCATTGGTGGGCATACAACTGATGGCCAGGTGGAGAGACGTGAGTTGGAGGGAATCCACTGCGTTGAGGAGAATCTCCATACTAGATGCATTGGCAACTAGGACTTGCACAAACTCAGCATGGCCCAGAGCAGCTGCTAGGTGTAAGGGGGTGTGGCCTGTTTCCATGGCAGCATTGAAGTTGGGATTGCAGATAGCATCAACCTCTGAGGAGCCATTCTCCATTGTGCCATCATTGGGGGCGGGGCTGGGGGAGTGGCACCTTGCCTCCTGTCTCTTAACTAGCTCAATAATGAACTGTAGCAGTTCAACCTGCACAGAGGGGGAGGGGAGAGGAGGGAGGGGAGAGGGCGTGACCATGCAGGATGTAGAGGCATTGAGTACTGAGAATATGATCATGATGCAATCTGACTAAAAGGTTGTGCAACACCCTGTCACACACTACTGTCCCCAGAGTATAGTTTAAGAAGAGTGCACTGGACTGCTAGTCATGTGAGGACTGGATAGTGGATGGTGAAGGGTGGGAGAGGGTGTCAGCTTCCTTTGCACAGCACAGTAGGGTGGATGCATGGAGAGCCTTGTGACACAGAATATAATGCATGGAAGCCTATGCCACATGACTAGTGTGGGGGGTCAGGTGAGGAACAGGCGGATGGGGGGCAGGTGGGAGGACAGGAGGTTTAAAAAGTAGGGGGACAAGGGAGTCAAGGGGGACAGGGGGACAGGTGGGGGACAGGTGGGTGGGAAGACAGGGGGACAGGAGGATAAGGGGACAGGCAAAAAGGGGACAGGTGAGAAGGACAGGTTGGACAGTTAGGGGACAAGGGAGAGAGGGGAGGACAGGTGGGGGGACAGATGGATGAGTTAGGGGGGCAGGGGGACAGGGTTAGGGGGACATGGGGACAAGTGGGTGGGACAGCTGGGGGGAGGGGCTGCTGACTCACTTGGTTGTACATAGCCAACATGTGAAGAGGTGTGTAGCCTTCCAAGGAGGCGTGGTTGAGCAGATTGGGGGCTTTCCCTATGAGATGCTGAAGTACACGCTGGCATCCAAACTGGCAGGCCACGTGAGCAGCGGTGCACTCGGACAAGATGGCCGACACCTCATATGTGGGTTGGAGGGCACGAGCGAGCTGAAGGGAGTTCAGGACCATCTCTGACCTGCAGGGGGCATACATACAAGAGAGATGTCTACAGCAGTCTGAGCAGAGCATACGGAGCACATTCAGCAATAATAATCGGTAGACTGAGAGCACATCGCACCTCATCTCCAGCGTGCTGCCATCTGCACCTTGCACTTTGACCTTTGACCCTGCCTTCTCGTCTACTCTCCATATGGCCAATGGCTGGCCAGTTCGCAGTGAGTCCTCAGCAACTGTATAAAAGAGTCACATAGTCACATGATAGTCATGTGATCATAGCCACATGGTCACATGATAGTCATGTGATCACTTGGTCACATGATGATCACATGATAATCACATGCAAACACTCACTCTCCATGTCTTGTTTCAGTTCCTGTGTCTTTTCCTCCCATATTGCACCTACACCAACACACACACAAGGGATGGCGATCAGGGCAGTTCTGTGAGTAGCCTAGAACACGGATAAGCTGCGCATACCAAATTTGGGTTCAAGGGCGGAGTCCAGTGACCTGATGGCATAGTCTAACGGGGTTTTCCCCATGAGGTCTCTCAGGTAAAAGTTGGACTTGGGGTAGACCAGTAGCTGCTCCAGGACAGCCAGCTGCTCGTACTTGGCAGCAAAGTGAACTGCCGTCTGAGGAGGGGACAGGTGTCGTGATGTGTACGTACTTGGTGTGTGTGTGTGCACTGGCACATATTGTGGTGGAAGGACATACCATTTCTCCAGATATCTTGCCACTTCTGACGTTGGGGTCAGCTGTAGTGCAATCACACAGGAGAACGCTGTTAGCTCAATGCACACACGCACACACACCCATCCCTCTGCCCGCTAACCTCCAGCTTGCAGCAAGACGCCGACGGACCCAAGAGAGCCATTCTTGGCTGCATGGTGCAAGTACGTCATCCCGTTATTATCTGTCTGTTGGATCAGTTTCTTTTGGCGATTGGAAGCCGCCAGTGTCTCTGCCAGGCGCTCCTCGTTATGCACCAGGGTGATATCCATCGAGTGGTCGGAGCGGAAAAATGCTCCTCGGAAATTCATTTTACCGCTCGCCTTCCTTGCTAATCTTTAATGTACTAACTGAGGGTGCTGCCAGCGATTGTTGGATGACGCCATTTTGCAGGGTTGATATGTATATAATTACTCCCACGATGGATAATGTATTCATCTCGCGAACTAACGCCGAAAAACGGAGGGGCGTGTCGACAGCTCAGGCGCTCAAGGTACGTTCCTTTCACTTTTCGATCATATTCGTATCTGTGCTTGACCTGATCCGCTTGTCAACTCGTGGTCAATTAATGCTTCTAGTTGTGCACTGCATGGTTCGTGGTACCGTGGGGGGCGCATGGCTCTGTACAGGTGGCCCTGAGCTGAGCCTGCAGGTGTTCTGCAATGTCTGTGTTCTTTGTTAGTCATATGGAAGTGCTGCTTAGTATAGTTATTCCACCTGCACCCATCACATGACCTGCCCCTCCCACTCTCTTCACCTGCACCCATCACATGACCTGCCCCTCCCACTCTCTTCACCTGCACCCATCATATGACCTGCCCCTCCCACTCTCTCTGCCTGCACCCATCACATGACCTGCCCCTCCCACTCTCTTCACCTGCACCCATCACATGACCTGCCCCTCCCACTCTTTCCGCCTGCACCCATCAGATGGTGCTCCTGCAGGTGGTGCTGCTGTCTGTCCTTGTACTGGGCCCCAGTGGTGCCAAGAAGCCCTCCAAGGAGGTGGTCCACCGGATGGCCATCAATGGACTCAAGGACCTTGAGCTGCGGGAAGGGGAAAACCCCTGCAAGACCATCCGCCAGTACTGCCGCGGCCTGGCGGGGCAAGTCGTCTCCTACGACCAGTGCTTTGAGCAGCTTCATATGCACACCTCGCAGCAGGTGGGCAAGCTCTGGGACACACTGGCACCACGGCTAAAAGTGGACGAGTCGTTCTTTGTCGACTGTGAGCCTATCTCTGTGAGTAAGAGTGACTTTGAGGAGAGCCCGGTGCCTGCAACTGCTCGCAACAGCTCAGGCATTGTCCGTGAGATGCTGGACTTGCTGGACCGAGCACGCAACAGGGACAGTGCTGCTCTGGCAACCTTCAACAGCAGACGTTACGAGTATGAACTGACAGACTGGGAACGGTGGAAGCTGTACAAGAAAGCACTACTCATGTTGCCAAGCAACTTATTTATTGTGGACCAGTTTGGTCTGTGCCTCGTCTATGCAGGGCAGGACATCAGGGCACGGCGTTTCTTTAAGAACGCAGTGGACCGGGGACTGTGGGGAAACCCCTTGCAACGCCCCGTGTCAAAGTATGTCGCAGGACTAACTGCCAAACCATGGCACAATAAAGAGGATTACCCTTTCATTAAGGTCTTGGAGGAGGGGTCTGCTGACATTCGCAGTGAATTTGAGTCCAATTTAAATGAGCGGCCAAACATCTTCACTGGTGAGATGGAGAACCTGCATGTGGGCGGGGCCTGGTTTGAACTGAGACTGAAATCATCCGGCACAGGATTCACAGACTACACTTCACACTTCCCCAAGACAATGAATATCATTAACAGCACAGGCCAGGAGTTCACAAGCATCAAGCTCTCTGCCATCCGTCCCGGGACTCACATTCGTGTGCACACCGGTCCAACCAACGAGCGACTCCGCCTGCACCTGTGTCTACTGCACAGCGGTGGAGCGAGGATCCGAGTGGGAACTGAATGGAGGAGCTGGGAGGAAGGCAGAGCCTTCATATTTGATGACTCGTTTGAGCACGAGGTCCTCCACGAGGGGGAGGAGCTTAGGGCCGTCCTCATAATGGACATATGGCACCCGGAGCTGCCTGAGGAACAGAGAATTATACACTAACACTGACATAGGTTGCATGTGTACTGATGTGTGGCGTGTTTGTGTGGGGGGAGGGGAGGGGCTTCTATGAGATCCGTGCGTTGTGTCGATCGCCATTTGCAGATGAAAATTTGCAGGGGGCGCTGTTGAATATTCATAAGCTGTTTGTGTACATAGCATCGGAAGTTCACCCCCCGCCTGGGAGTGGCGGCAAACAGTGCCAAGACAACGGGGAAACAGGGTCTGTCCGTGCGCGGGGCGAACTGAGGGCTGTCTCGCAAACTACCTCTGGTGAGACAGGCGCTTCTATCTGTGCTTCTCCCTCGGCTCTCATCGCGGAAGAACGTCCGCCGCGCAGAGAGGGAGCGAACAGCTGCGGCCCGAGCTTCAGCCACTGTGTAGTAGGGCGGGCTCTCAAGTGCCCAAGGGCTCCTAAATCGAAAGTTCATTTGACAGCAAATTTATTTAACGCAGTGTGCAAATCTAACTCCTATCCACCCCCTCCGCCCCTCCCCCTGCCCCTCCCCCTGCACCCAATGAAGTGGCTGATCGTCATTGTGCTTAGCCTCTTGCAGGTAACCACTGCAGCAGTTACCATAGCAACTGTCTCCCCCGCCGTGGGTCCAGTCCAAGGTGGGTCCGTAGTCTATGTGACTGGCTCTGGGTTTGTTGCTACCGACAACAACAAGTCACGCTGTGCCTTCACCGACACCTCCACCTACTTGGGCGGGGCCATCAGCTCAAACAGCTCCGCCCTCAACTCCTCGCTACTGCAGTGTGTGGTGCCCAGGGCATCCTACCTCGTGATGGGCAATGGAGGTGTGTGTGTGTGTGTGTGTGTGTGTGTGTGTGTGTGTGTGTGTGTGTGTGTGTGTGTGTGTGTGTGTGTGTGTGTGTGTGTGTGTGTGTGTGTGTGTGTGTGTGTGTGTGTGTGTGTGTGTGTGTGTGTGTGTGTTGACAGACAGTGTCAGGATATGTTAGCACATGTACACACTGCACAAGTGTACCTCTGTTCCATTGTGTGCTGCTCCTTATCTAGTCCTCCCCCTCTCCCCCGTGTTTCCTGCAGAGTTATTGAAAATCACTGGAGGGTTCAGGGTGGACCTGACTGTGGTGGGGGATTCCCATGGCCACTCTAATGACATCTCTTTCCTCTACTTTGATACCTCCACAATCCTCATCACCATGGTAACCCCTCAGGAAGGGCTCAACTCAACACCCAACACCATCTCTGTCACTGGCCGTGGCTTTGTCCCAAGTGACTCCATCGTGTGCCGAGTGGCCTCAGCTGAGGGTCCGTGTTTCTTCATCTCCCCCACCTCCCTAAACTGCACCCTCCCCACCCACCCGCTCCCCTCCACTCAGCCCGTACACATCACTATCAATGGGGATGACCGGGGACTGGTCCCCATTTCAGGCAACAGCACAGACTTCACCTTCTACTCCACCGCTCCCCACCTCGCTGGAGCACACTTCACTGCATCCTATGCTCAACTCATTGTGATGTTTGACCGAGAGGTGGAGATTGGTGGGGAGGCGGAGTCTGACACAACCACGCCCCCTGACTGTGCAACTGTCTTTGTAGCAGCAACTTTGCAGTTGCTAGGCAACCACTCCACCTGTAAGTGGGTGAACCTGCAGCAAAGAGCAGTGCTTGTTTCCATATATATTGACTCGACGGTTGCCATTGGAGACAGCATTCAGATAAAGGCAAACATTTTCCGCACCAGACGAGTGCAGTTCTCCTACCTGAGCCAGCAGATGTCGGTCAGAGTGGGATACCCCCCAGGGGAACCACCCTTCTCTCCCATCGCCATAGTTACAGGTAAGCTCCACTCTGTGATGTGCGTGAGATGTGCCATCACATTAGCTGTGAACACACTGCAGTGAGACCTTGTTATTGTGGACTAAGTGTCCTCATTAGAGAGGTGGCCTTATTTCAGAGGTAGTTTTGTACACATCTCTATGTAGCTGGGACAGTAGGCACTGTCCTCATTAGAGAGGCGTTCACTGTAATCACTGTATGTTGGGAGATACAATATACCCATGTTGTTGTTGTTGTTGTTGTTGTTGTTGAACAAGCAAAATAGAAGTACGTATAGAAGTAATATAGTGACCGAATACCGTTCAGTTGTTGTTGGTTGTTGTTGTTGTTCACAGTTGTGTGTTATTGGTTTTAGGGCCATCTGAGGTGCCTCCATGTGGACAAGTGGAGTTGTCAGGGGTGTATTCACGCAATGCTGGACCACGCCCCCTTGAGTACTTTTGGAGTGTTGACGTCACCAATGTAACAAACCAGTCGCTTGCCATTCCTGACGTCATTGCCATGGAAACCATAGCCCTGCTCCTCCCCCTGAACTTCACCCCTAGCCCCCTGCTGTCTCTCCCCACTGCTGCCTTCCATGAAGGGTATGAGTATGTGTTTGCACTCAGAGTGAGGAACTTCCTTAATCTCACCAGTGACCCCACCCACTTCACTATGGTAACAGTTGACCCCGCCCCCACTGTCCTGCTTGAAGCTGTTGGAGGGAGAAGGCAGTCTGTGGACCCCCAGGATGACGTGGTAGTGAAGGTTGAGGTGTCAGTGACATGCTCCTCTGAACCCAGTGACAGCGAGCTGTCATTCATGTGGGAGTTGACAGATGTCACTAGTGACAGTGTGACAGATGTCACTCATCTAGTGGACATGCCTTCCTTGTTGACACCTGTGTTGTGGATACCGTCACTCTCACTACTTCCTGGACACACATATGAAGCCAGTATCCTAGCAACCAGTGGGCGTGGCCAAGGGGAGGAGGTGGTCACGGAGACAGTAACCCTGGAAACAACATACCCCAGCATAACAGTCACCTTTGTGGGCGGGGCCCATCAAGTTGTTACTGTAGACCACACCCTTCTGCTTGATATTACAGGGTCTTACTCCTTTGACTACTACAGTAGAATGGATTCCCTCAGTGTCAAGTGGCACTGTGTCCAAGTGGCTCCAGACAGTGCCCCAGACGGTGTCTGCTCCAGTCCCAGCACTGGTGAGCCGCTGGTCCTGCCAGCAGAGGCACGCTTCACCTTGGAGGGGGGACATCTCGGAGTGGGGAGCTTTCGGTTCACAGTCAACGTCACCAACACCTTGGGGGCTACTGTTGCTATGGCAACATTAGAATATGAGGTAAGGCCTACTAGTAATGTTAGAGGTGTGGTCAGGATTGTCGAGGTAGCAAGAGGAAGACCCTATGCCGTTGCCACTGATGAGGTGGTGCTAAATGGACTGGTCCAGACTCCGGAAGTGGGAGTGGTCTATTGGGAGTCAGTCTACATACCAGGTGAGCGGAGTGTGCTGAGGGGTGAGCGGAGTGTGCTGAGGGTGAGCGGAGTGTGCTGAGGGGTGAGCGGAGTGTGCTGAGGGTGAGCGGAGTGTGCTGAGGGGTGAGCGGAGTGTGCTGAGGGGTGAGCGGAGTGTGCTAAGGGGTGAGTGGAGTGTGCTGAGGGGTGAGCGGAGTGTGCTGAGGGGTGAGCGGAGTGTGCTGAGGGGCGAGCGGGGTGTGCTGAGGGGTGAGCGGAGTGTGCTGAGGGGTGAGCGGAGTGTGCTGAGGGGTGAGCGGAGTGTGCTGAGGGGTGAGCGGAGTGTGCTGAGGGGTGAGGTGTAGTTCTCGCTATCAACATAGCTTATGTCTCCACTGGTACAATACCTTGTGTGGTGTGATGTGCCCCTCCCCTCCCCTCCCCTCCCCTCCCCTCAGGCCTGTCCTACCTCCCCCTCTCCACGCCCTCCTCTGCTGCCTCCCCCCTGTCCTACCCAGTGCTAGCTGAGGGTGCACTCTTTGACACCACTTCATCAGAGGACCAGAGGAACCTGCTGGCCTCACCCGACACCTGGCAACCTGTTTCCATGGTGATAAGGAAAGGACTGTTATCACCAGGGCAAACCTACCGATTCAGACTAGTATACATAGTTGCTATGGAAACAGTTGCCATGGCAGAAGTGGATGTTCCCGTGGTAACAGTTCCCTCCAGTGGAATTCTCTCAGTGGCTGTGGCCTTTGGAGCTGGGAAGGCCTCCCTCTACCTCTCGGCAGACGGCTGGACAGACCAACCTCACCTTCTCCCCCTCTCCTACCAGTTTGGGTACACTTTGGGAACACCTCAGGAACTGGATGAGACCAGTATTAACTGGTTTGGTCCGCCCTCAGCCAGCCGAACCCTCCAGGTGGCCCTACTCCATCCAAACATGACTCAAGTACAAGTGGTGCTCCGAGTGTACAACACACAGGGCGGGCACACACAGGCACTGTCCCTCGTTCCCTATTCCCCCACCCCCAGTGACCCCACCCCCAGTAACCCCTCCCCTATTGCAGCAGTGGATGAGATTGATAGAGACTTTGCCTCCAGCAAAGACTACAGACGGGCCATAGCCGCCCTTGTGGGTGTGGTC
>OZ025870.1:0-57500 GCA_964019415.1 Ianthella basta | reverse complement strand
CGACAGGTGGGCGGGTGCATGCACTGCTCCGTACGTGCGTGTGTGTGTGACCCGGCCGGACTCCAGCTCCAGTCCTGCGCGCACTCTGACCTCAGTAGTGTGTGTGGTCTGTGCGACTCTGTTGTGGGCTAAGATAGTGTGACAACTGTTTGTGCTGGTGTGTCTGTTTGTACGCGAGTGTAGATTTGATGGTTGTGTTCATGTGTAGTGTGTTCATGTCGCCTTCTCACTTAATTCTACCTGTGACTGCAGTACCATCCACCTTCCTGACTCTCTTGTCTCCGTCATTAAGGTTAGCCCTCTCCCCTCTGTGCATGCTCACAGACCATTCCCCCAGCACACAGCTCCTCCAGTAATGGTCACATGCAGTGTGTGTGTGTGTGTGTGTGTGTGTGTGTGTGTGTGTGTGTGTGTGTGTGTGTGTGTGTGTGTGTGTGTGTGTGTGTGTGTGTGTGTGTGTGTGTGTGTGTGTGCTGGGGGAGTGCCAGTCGTAAGCTGTGTTGCTTGTTCTGTCTACAGAGCGGCCATTGTGGCAAGTTAGCTAGTCTCCTCAAACAGCCCAATGGACAGGTGAGGGGCGGGGTCCACATGAATGCCACTCCCACTCACTGCATCACCTTACAAAGCCCCACCCCTTCCATACAGAGACTGCTGAATGCCCACCACCCTCTGACAGGGGATACCCCTCTAATTATTGCTGCTCGTAGTGGCAATAAAGAAGCAGTGTCCATTCTCCTGAGCAAAGGAGCGGACGCCACGCTGGAGAACGAGAGCGGGGAGAGCGCACTGGAGGTGGCCTCCCCGGAGATCAAGAGGGTCATCATGGGTTAGTCTGGTCTGAGCTGTGGGGGGGAGGGGGGGCGTGTGGGTGGGCGTGGCTCCATGTTTGTTGTACACAGTGATTCGTGCCACTCCAGTACTCCACCTGTTGACACTGTGGCCCTACCATCTATGCCTTCACTAGTGAAGTGTGTTGTTTTGGAGTGGAACTTCATTCTAGAGTTTGTACATGCCATATATGCACACATAGCTGCTGCCGTGTGTGTCGGTGTGTGCATCTGTCTGTCTGTGTGTCTGTCTGTGTGTGTGTTCAGACTCAATCAGCACCTGTGAAACGAACAGTGACCAGACCCTTCTCAATGCGGCCTGGCTGGGAGACTCAGTGAAGGTGAAACAGTGCCTGGTGAGTGGGCGGGGCAGGGAAGGTGGCATTAGTTATAAGTGCAGTGATGACTTTCCATTCTCATGTTGTGTGAATCCAGAATGGGGACCAGTACATTGACGTGAACTGTACTAGCCATGGAGGGATGACACCGTTGCTATTGGTTACCAAGGATATGGCTTTGTTTGAGAAAGGTACACACACACACACACACACACACACACACACGCGTGCGCACGCACACACACACACATACTACCCCCCCCCCCCCATGTAGTCTACAGCACCATACAGCGTGAGTACAACCCGGTGGAAGCCATGAAAGAGCTACTTGAGAAGCATGCGTAAGTGCCTGTTGGTTGCCATGGTGACCAATCACCCATGCCATGTATGTATTGCCCTGTTTCCATAGTGATGTAACAGCCAGTGACAAACATGGCCGCAGTGCGCTGCACCTGGTGGCAGCTGACAGCAGTGTCCACGCTCGGAGGATGGTCTCCCTCCTCCTGACACATGGCTCCGACGTTGGTGGGTCCAGGGACAGGCTAGCAGGCCAGACATTAGCAATTGGCAAGAGCAGTGCATGTATTGAATAGTGTACACAGTTGCCTTTCCTTGGCTCTCCCTCCCATCCCTACCCTTTCTCATTGCCCCTCCCTCCCTGCCCCTCCCCCCTCAGACACTGTGGACCGTAAAGTCTGTACTCCCCTCCATCACGCCACCGAGTCGGGCAACATGGCCATTGTGATTGCTCTGGTGGAGGAGGGCGGGGCAGATGTCAACAAGGCTTGTGGGGAGAGGGGGGATACCCCTCTCATTACCACGGCACGGCATGGCCACAGCCAGCAGGCCCGCTACCTGCTGTCCCACGGAGCTGATGTGAGGGCCGTCAACGAGGATGGTGCGTTGGCCGCTCTCACATGTGCAGGGGCACTGCTGTATTGAGTAGTGAGTGTTGTTCCCACTGCTGCTACGTTCGTAGGTGACACCGCCCTGTCGGTAGCCGCGACGATGAGCATGGTCCACTTGCTGAAGGAGGCGTGGACAGAGGCTACTCAAGTGCAGGGACCTCCCCCCACTGACCCCACCCACCGGCGCCACTTGTCTGCAGAACAGGCTGTGTTGGAAGAGCTGGATAAAACAGTGGGTGAGTATGACAGCGAGGTGGAGCGTGCCACACCCACATCCCTGGAGGTCACACCCCCAAGAGAGGCAGACTGTGTCTTTTTTGAGGATGGAGATGGTGGCCCTTCCCAGCATCCTAAGGCCTTCATGACAGAGGTGGGTGGGGGGATCCCCATGGTGAGATGTGAGATGTTAGGGAGTACACATGACAGTCATGTGATGTCACATGACCTCCTTAGGCCCACACCCTGGAGTCCCCCTTCTCCCCTGTGGTGCGTAGCCTTAGCGACCCTTCCCTAGCAACCAAGGTGCAGCAGAAAGCCCACAAGGACTCCAGTCTGCAGGACTTGGTGGAGTCAGGACTAGGACAGCGGAGCAGTGAGTGGGGAGGGGTGGGGTAGGGGTGAGGGGTGGGGGTGAAGGGTGAGGGGTGAGGGGTGAGTGGTGGGGCATGAGAGGTGAGTGAGATCCGGTGTGATGTGCGGTGCTGTTGCTTTGCAGACTCGGTCAAAACTGAGACACGGCCACAGCTCAAAACAGCTGCAAAGACACGCCCTCCATCACGGGAAGGGGAGGAGCCACGCCCACGAAGCAGGGCCAAGAGCATGGCGGACATTGAAACCCCTGCTTTGTTGCTTCGGCGATCACAGGTAAGCACTGCGTGCATTGATGGTACCGTGTGGAGCCGTCATAGTGTGTGTGTGTGTCTCTGTGTTTGCAGTTGCGGTCATCACTGCAGAATGTGAAAGAGGGGAAAGCCCTGCAATCAACCCCTGGGGTTAGCATGCATGTCAGAAGGCATAGCCATGACAAAGTGCTGAAGGGGTCTTTGGAGAGTGTTGCCATGACAACATCTTCCCAGATGAATGGCCCTGCAGAGCAGAGACTCCCTCAATTAGAAAGGGGCGGAGTTACAAGTGAGTGGAATATGTTAACCTCCACTTGTCATCTTTCTCACATCAGCTGAAGAGAAGATGATTGTCTTGCAGCAGTCTCATCTGTCACTGTCACTGATGCTTCTGTTAACCCATCTGTCACTCTCCCTGATGCATCTGTTAACCCATCTGTCACTGTCACTGATGCATATGTTAACCCATCTGTCACGTACTGTCACTGATGCATCTGTTAACCCATCTGTCACTGCCATGGGTACATCTGTTAACCCATCTGTCACTGTCACTGATGCATATGTTAACCCATCTGTCACTGTCGCTGATACATCTGTTAACCCATCTGTCACTGTCGCTGATACATCGTTAACCCTCCTGCCCTCCCCCCAGCTAACAAGCCGACCACTGGTGCCAAGCGTGGAGTGAAGACCACACAAACTGACAAGTTGCCTAGTCTGCCCAAGAATGCGATGCCACTGGCAATGGTTGCCGTGGAGATGGACAAGGAGACGATGTATGTTCACCAATACGGCAATGCCGACCCCACCCCCCACCCACTGGACAGCTCCAGCACCAGTGGACTGCGAAAGAACTCAGCTAAGGTCATGAAGAAGGCGAAATCCCAGTCTACCATACAGAGGTGAGGGGGAGGGGTGGGGGGGAGGGGGAGTGAAGGAAGAGCTAGGGGAGGCAGGGAGGGGAGAGGGTTCCATGAGTGTGCATTTTTGCAAGCAAGCAGCAGCCCACTCTGTCCTGTGTGGTGTGACTGAGAGCTGCCCTTATTCCATGCAGTGAGAGTCGTGCTCTGTCAGGTCAGCAGCAGTCTGGCCCCAGCACGAGAAGACGCTTCTCAGACGCCATGGTGGGGCTGAAGGGCGTGGCCATTCTGCCGTCACAGGGCGGGGCCAGGGATGACATTGCCTTGCCACAGCTGCAAGTGGTAGCACCCTACAATAAGGGGAAGGACCCCAGGCCCCACCCCCAGCACGAGAAGCACTTGCTGCCCAAGGGACAGGCTGCCCTGCCTGGCCCAGCGGCTGCACAACACTTGTCCTCAGTGACTGAAACACCAGAGTCAAACAGCACATCACCTCCTCTAGGTGGGGAGAACCCTGAAGCTGCCAGCTCTGCACTGCTGGCCACGCCCTCCCCGCTGCACGCCTCCAGCTCCGCCCTCTTCTCATCAAGTGAGCTCATGCGGACTGCGTCTACAGTGATTGGCCAGGGCTTCTCGACAGACAGTTTGGAGCCATCCTCGGATGACACGCTCAGGGCAGCCAGCAACAATTCAGGGGAGTACCCTGTTATCAACAAGGAAGATGCCCAGGACCTACCCCTACAGGAACAGTCATCAACTATTCCAGTCTTGCCGGAAGTTTCCAAGGCAGTGGGTGTGACTTACCTGGCCCCGCCCCCTCCTGTAAAGGTGGGCAATATTGTCATCAACACAGCTGGTCCCCTGGAGGGGAACTCCCCTCTGTCCCCAATATGGTACCTCCAACGCCAGTCCAGCTCTGACGCTGGCTCCTCCTCGTCCCCGGACTCCTTCATCCACTCCAACCTTGGGCGGCACACTCCAGTGCAGCGACTGAGGGCTCCAGAGCCCCCCAATACGTAAGGGTGGGGCAGTGGGTGGGGCAGTGGGTGGGGTAGTGGGTGGGGCAGTGGACAGGGCAGTGGGTGGGGTAGTGGGTGGGGCAGTGGGTTGGTGCACAATCCTATCCAAGGGTGTGTTAGTTTGAGTACATAAGCCCTGCTGTGATGTGTTGTGTTGTGTGTACCACTCGAGCAGAACCTGGTACTGGCTGGCTGTAATGTATGCTCATGTGTCTGTTCAGGTGTCCACGCCAGGACTCGGGTCAGGGTGAGAGTGACAGTGACAAGCAAAGCTATGACGAGAGTGACGACAGCACTGACAACCAAGTGATTGACACTGATGTGGACCAAGTGCTGAGGTGGAAGAAAGGGAAGCTCTTGGGCAAGGGGGCCTACGGACGGGTGTGGGAGGGGCTTACAGACTCCACCCGCATGATCGCAGTCAAAGAGGTGGAACTGGACGTTGACTGCCAGGAGAGGGCTCAGAGTGTCAGTTGCCATAGCAACAAGATAGTGTGTGTGTGTGTGTGTGTGTGTGTCTGTGTGTGTGTGTGGTGTGTGTCTGTGTGTGTGGTGTGGTACATACATACGTATGTGTACCTTTTAACTCTTTGTGTCTGTGTGTGTCTGTGTAGCAATTTGAGAAGCTGCAGGTGGAGGTGGGTATCTTGAGGAGTCTCTACCACAAGAACATTGTGGGCTACCTCGGGGCATGCATGAACGACGGGATGGTCTACATCTTCATGGAATACATCTCCGGAGGCTCAATACAGAACATCTTAAAGAGGTACACAGTGCATCCACTGCAGCAGGGAGACATGTGTTTAACTGCCCCTCCCCCTCCCCCTCCCCCTTCCTCTTCCCCTCCCCCTCCCCCTGCCCCTCCCCCTGCTGCCAGGTTTGGCCCCCTGTCCGAGAGGTGTATCTGTAACTACACTAAGCAGATCCTGAAGGCACTGCACTACCTTCACTACAACAGGATCATACACAGGTGGGCGTGGTCAGAGCCTACAGCAGGGGCTTACTCCTCAATTAATATCAGTCTCCATTAAGTGTAGTGTAAGGATTGGTAGTGCGAGCAGTCCATCTTTGGACTGGAGGGGGCCAGCCATCTGCAGGGGGCAGTTGACGGACGCTCCCTTCGCTGCTCTAGTGCGTGCTCTGGTCCATGTGCACAGAGTGTGTGTGTTAGCCTGTTCTGCGTTGCTTGCTGCAGGGACATCAAGGGTGCCAACATCATGGTGACGCCCAAGGGAATGGTGAAGCTAATTGATTTTGGGTGTGCCAAGAAGTTCATGCAACAGCTGGACAGGAGCATGGCCATGCATTCGGTGAGGGGAACCCCCTACTGGATGGCACCGGAGATCATTTTGGGCCACAAGTATGGGCCAAAGTCTGACATATGGTGAGTGTGCATGTGATGTCATATGACATCACACAGGCACTACTTGATAGTGTCACTTAATGCAGAAAACTCTTTTGAGAGTGTTACTTGCCTAAACTCCTCATACTGCAGAGGCCATGTGTTAGTGCATGCACTCAGTGGGGGCAGCGACAGTGGATGCTACTTGCATACTACAGTATCATCTCTGCCACGCCACTCCCCCCTCCCCTCCCCCTGCAGGAGCCTGGGTGCTACAATACACGAGATGGCCACCACCAAACCCCCATGGGGGACACTGGTGCCCGAGGCGGCCATGTTTCAGATTGGCATTGGCAAGTCATTCCCATCACTTCCTGAGGAAGTGTCCGACTCTCTTAATGACCTCTACAGGAAGTGCCTTACAAGGTCAGTGCCATGGCCAGGCCTCCTGTTAAGGGCACTTCACTGCCACAGACACCTCTCTGCTATTGAGGGCAACACCTGTTTTGGCTTCACTGTGTATACACAACTACATATGCAGCTCTGTGGTGTAGGGACCTCTGTGGTGTAGGGACCTCTGTGGTGTAGGGACCTCTGTGGTGTAGGGACCTCTGTGGTGTAGGGACCTCTGTGGTGTAGGGACCTCTGTGGTGTGAAGGGACCTCTGTGGTGTAGGGACCTCTGTGGTGTAGGGACCTCTGTGGTGTAGGGACCTCTGTGGTGTGTAGGGACCTCTGTGGTGTAGGGACCTCTGTGGTGTAGGGACCTCTGTGGTGTAGGGACCTCTGTAGGGTGTAGGGACCTCTGTGGTGTAGGGACCTCTGTGGTGTAGGGACCTCTGTGGTGTAGGGACCTCTGTGGTGTAGGGACCTCTGTGGTGTAGGGACCTCTGTGGTGTAGGGACCTCTGTAGGGTGTAGGGACCTCTGTGGTGTAGGGACCTCTGTGGTGTAGGGACCTCTGTAGGGTGTAGGGACCTCTGTGGTGTAGGGACCTCTGTGGTGTAGGGACTCCTGCCCTAGTGCGTATGTAGTGATCTGGCTACGCTAGACTAACATCTGTCTAGAGGTGTCCAGGACAGAGCTAGGCCTCAGTGTAGTGCTGCTCACTTGTATGGCACCACTCCTTCACCCACTACCTCCTTCACCCGCTACCTCCTTCACCCACTACCTCCTTCACCCACTACCTCTTTCACCCACTACCTCCTTCACCCACTACCTCCTTCACCCACTACCTCCTTCCCCCGCTACCTCCTTCACCCGCTACCTCCTTCACCCACTACCTCCTTCACCCACTACCTCCTTCACCCACCCTAACCCTAACCCTCCACCATTCCTCTCCCCTCACCCACTGCAGAGACCCCACCCAGCGCCCCTCCTCAGAGCAGCTATTGGACCACCATTTCTTTGCCCAGTTTCAGGTTAAGAAGAAACGTACAGCCAGCAAGCGACGCCCCCTCAAATCGAACTGATAATGCATGCAATTCAATCTACAACACACTCACTCTGGACCCACCCACCACGTACTGACCAAGTCATCTAACAATTGACAATCACAAAACTGTTAATTTATGGTTCACCTCAAAGTATATTGTTGAGTCACACAAAATATAATTCTTATATTTATTACATAACATTATATGTGTAAATGTGTATAGTTGATACATGTGTGTGTGGTACACCTTATCCATGGGCGTGGCGGGTAAATGTATTTACTAAATAATGTTAAAGGAAACCATATGAAAACACCCTACATACATAAATATCCTTTAAACCTTTGCTTTCTTCAATTTTGGACTATCTTGGCCATTCTCGCTACCACTTCCACTTCCATTGCCATTGAGGACCAATTGGATATGGGGATCAGATACTTCAAAATGTTGCGGAGAACAGAACTCCTTGTCTTTGACAAACCTCTCCAGGCCCTGCAGGTCAAAGGTCAAGTGTCACCACACACACTGCAGTCCCTTGCACAGGGCAGGGTATAAGCTGTCCCTTCCCACTGCAGCACTAGCCCACACACTAACTACTAAAGTAGGCACTTGTTTCAGTGGACAAGCAGGCCATGTGTGACACGTGACATGTGTGATGTGTGGCAGTGTGAGGAGACCACAGTCAAAAGGTGGCTGTATGCGTGTAAGGCCCTGCAGCTATTGACTGGTTAGAGCGGGCTCATTACGTAGGTGTGCTAGGACCTGTAGCTCGAACTGTACTACACCTCATGAGTCAGTCGCCTAACGAGGCTCAGCCTATGCCTGTGCCGCGCAGACATCGGCGTACGCAGGAAGCAAGCAAGTTCGTATACACTACTCCTCCTCCCCTCCTCCAACATAGCACAAGGTTGGGCTAACAAGTATAGGCCAAGTTCATGCGGTCACACACCTCTCCAAAGTAGGAGACCAAAGGAGAGACTTCAACGACCGCCTGGCCGGAGGGGCTACCAGGGTTAGACAAACTGACAGACCTGCAGCAAGGAAATGCCAGGTGTGCAATGTGACATTACATGTGATGTCATGCAACCAAGATGGCTACCAGTGTGCACTCACTTCCTTGGTATGAGTGGCAGTGCCTTGCCCTCAGAGTCCATGAAGCAGCCGCCCGCTGTGAGCACCTGTCGGTAGTGGAGGTCCAGGAGGGCTGAGCGAGCGGTCTCAGGACAGTCCTTGGCAGAACCCGGAGCGTTCTTCAGTGGAGAGAACTCGTCCTCCCTCTTCACCTCAAGGACTGCAAAGGTCCTGGAGTGAGAGACAATAGTCGGTAGAGGGGGGGGAGGGTGGTGGAGGGTGGGGCTGGTTGGAGGGAAGGGGAAGGAGGGGAGGGTGGGGCTGGTTGGAGGGGAGGGGAGGGGAGGGAGGGGAGGGGTGGGGCTGGAAGAGATGTAGCTAGTTAGAGCTTACTGGGCAAATTCAAAGACATCAAAGACAAACTTCTCCATCTTGATACCATTGGGTTTGTCTGGCTTCACTCTGAGGAAGGGGAGGGGAGGGGAAGGGAGGGGAGGAGAGGGGAGGAGAAGGGAGGGGAGGGAGAGGAGGGAGGGGAGGGGAGTATCCATTTAATTGCAGGTAAATACATAGCACACAACTTTGTAGACGTGGCTCACTTCTCCCCACTGCTATCCACATAGGGGATCTTCTTCCTGGCCACATGGTGCTGTAGGTCGTCAAGATGACACCTGCAGAGGAAATACTGCCGCTGAATGGTTGTCACAGCAACCATTACCATGACAACACACCTTATGACACGATCCAGAAAATCCCATGTGAAGTAATGGTTGCAGATGTTGGCCGCACTGAAGGTCAGGGAACCGTCTGGTTTTCGCTTCTTGGCTGTTTCTATACTGATTTCACTGTACTCTGTCACCTGGTACTTGCCGTCACACAGACAGAACACACCCACTGGCTCCGTCTCACACGCCTTCTGCACTACCTAGCACAACAAAGGTAAAGACGTCCCATTCATAAGGTTCTTGTGTATCCATGGCAACCAGTAGTGCCCCACCCACCTTTGCCCCACACTCTGCCCCCTTTTCTCTGCAAAACCCAATGAAGACGGGGTCGGCCATTTTGACAAGTATATTGTCAACACAGTACACATGGATGTTCTCAATGCCCCGCCTCTTCATATCCTCTAGGACACGCCCCTTCTTAAGAGCCAGGTACAGCCCCCCATTGCCGTCGGGTGCTCGAGCCAGCTTGTGGCGGTCAGCGAGGATAACCCTGCCATCAAAGTCCATGCAAGGGAGTGTACTCTGCTCAAAGACAACCACATTTGAAGGGTCCAGTCCAAAGTACTCCATCTTCTTGAAGTAGTCGAGAGTGCACTGTTTGGTGTGTTCACTGGTCATGATATACCTGGGGGGAGGGGGGAGGGGGAGGGGGAGGGGGAGGGGGAGGGGAGGGGGAAGGGGCACTTAGAGACTCCACAACTGTATATCAGTGGACTGGTGGACACCAACACCACATTCCACACTTCAGGTGGCTTCCTTGCAATATGACGGGGGAGAGGTCCCAAGTCTTTGGCAGCCACACAAGCAAACACCCACTGTGCACATCCAGGTACGTACACACACACACACACACACACACACACACACACACACACACACACACACACACACACACACACACACACACACACACACACACACACACACACACACACACACACACACCAGTTAGCTGTCAGTGCCATCATTTTAGGGTTGGTTGCAAAACTTTGGGTGTTGGTCATTCTGACCAATGAAATCAACTCATTCTCATTGGTGGTGCGAAGGTTATTGAACTCATTGGTCTGCATGACTGTCATGTGAATTGCCTGCATCCCGATGTTTTGCAACCATCCCTAAAACAACAGTAACAGGACGTGTGAGTGCAAACATGAAGGCACTCTAGGAATGCCAGCCCCCAGAGTCAGCTATCAGGTATGGCGGAAGTAGCTAGCAATGGCTTCTGTTTGGAGCAGTGCCACTCAATATTTACATACACAGCACATGAGGGCAATGGAATATATAGGAGATTGGTTAAGGTGGACAGATGGCACAAGACACACACACTCACACGCACACATGCACACACACACACGCGCGTGCACACACGCACACACACACGCACACACACACGCACAAACACACACACGCACATGCACACAAATACACACACACACACACACACACACACACACACACACACACACACATGCACTCACACGACATCCCCGCCCACCACCCTCCTCACCAGGGTATAGCACAGGCTGCCCCGCCCCTTTCCTCCGCTAACTGCTGCAGTTTCAAGATCCGCTCTGCCTGCAACTGGTAGAGGGACTTCCCCGAGGGGAGGCCCACGTCATACATCCCTTTGGGGTAGGACACTCCCAGCCGAGTGCCCTGACCGCCCGCCAGCAGTAACACAGCCACCTGAGGGGGGGGGGGGGCACACCTCACACACTGAGGGGGGGGCACACCTCACACACTGAGGGGGGGGCACACCTCACACACTGCCCTCCTTGCCGCAGCCCCTCCCCCACAACAGCAGAGTGCACAGCACACCACGCTGCGGGAGTATATGCTCCCCTGAGCTGCACTAGCTCCGCCCACCTTGCCCCTCCCAATCTCCTCCAGTCCAATGCCCTCCCACTCCGCCACGCGCGACGGGTCCCGTAAGGTGCTGCCGCAGATGGACTCCCCCAGCGGCTGCAGTTGCTCGTCCTTCTTCCCTCCACCGCCAGCCGCCATGGCTGCCTTAAAGAACTTGGCTATCTTCCCAAACTCGAGGGGTTCCAGTTCGTCCGCCAAAGCTCCCCTCTCCTCTTCGGTCAGCTCCGCTGCGAACCGCAACAGGTGTCCCTGACCGTGTTCCTCTAGAGATGGGCGCAGCTCTTCCAAACGAGCCTTCTCCTTTGCCGCCTCCGTCGCCGCCATCCTGCGATTGCGATTGCCAGTGATCTAACTAACTCAAGCCAGTCGCTTTATATGGATCAGGTGGCGGCTCACGCGCCGTGTATTGTTCGGTAAGGGCTTAGCAGTATTACATGTAGCAGCCTACATAATACCAATAATTATTACAAATTGTGTGGGAAACACATTCGTAGTAAAGTGTACTAATCTGACCGTAGCCAATTATTGGGGATAGTACCGTCATGGCGGAGTCCTCTCCGACTTCCTCTAAAGAGCCCGCGCCCTGTCCCCACGTCTTGGCGCCCGACGTGGCCGCAGCGGACACGTCCTTCCTGAGCCCCAGACGGTGGTCCTGCGAACGCTGTGGGACCACCAGCTCCGTGTGGGTAGGTGGGGGGCGGGGCTTGCACCATGGAGGAGTGTTGTACTATACTATACTAGATAATGGAGTGTATCTTGTCAAGTGTGCTCCGTACAGTGAAGTGCTGACAAGTGTAGTATGTGGTGTGTGGTGTGTGTGTGTGTGTGTGCGTGTGTGTGTGTGGTGTGTGTGTATGTGTGTGGTGTGTGTGTGTGCGTGTGTGTGTGGTGTGTGTGTGTGTGGTGTGGTGTGTGTGTGTGTGGTGTGGTATGTGTATGTGTGTGTGTGTGCATGCACGCACGTGTGTGTGTTCAAATTCGTACATATTTGTTTTCATGTGTTTCCAATGGAATGTGTTGACATGTATGAGATATGTGAGCCGACTGTCACACACTGTGTGTGCTCCCTCTGCTGTAGGCCTGTCTCCACTGTAGCCATGTTGGGTGTGGCACGTGTGATGAGGGACACGCCCACTTGCACTTTGACCTCTCACAGCATCCAATTGTGTTGGAAATCAACCACAGAACACTGCACTGGTGTGTGTGTGTGTGTGTGTGTGTGTGCGCGTGCGTGTGTGTGTATGTGTTGTTTATGGGATGCCCCGTGACAGCAGAAGGCTTCTGGTATTTGTTTCACATCCTCAACTATGTCCGTTTTTGTCTGGAGTGGGAATGATGAAGATGTGAGCAATGCCCAGCCGTCCGTACTCTGGCACTCCATCCCACACTCCTCTCTAGTGAGGGATGGAGTAGGGAATGTGGACTCCATACCTCCCATGCCTTTCCCAGTGAACAGATGTACAGTGTCACACACACACACACACACACACACACGCACACACACACACACACACACACACACACGCACACACACACACGCACACACACACACACACACACGTCAGGTGCTGTAGTAAGATCTGTTCGTGTTTCCCGCAGCTACTCCTGTGGGCGTGACCTAGCTCATGACCACGCCCCCAAGCCCGTTCAGGCTGCCCTAGACCAGTTGGCTGAAGCAGCCTCTCAGCAGGTACACATTCCAAGTGTGGTTGCTAAGCAACAGAAGGAGAAGGATCGGGTGGAGGACCTCACCCACACGGCCGACGCCCACAGGAGGTGTGTCCTGCTGGCACAGTGCTTCACTGCGTGGGTGCACTTTGTTGCCATGGCGAGGAAGACAGCCAAGACAAAGGTATGGTTACCATGACTACCATCACACAAGGACTGTGGTTGTTAAGTAATATTTGGTTGTTGTAATGTGCAGGAGGATGGGGATGTCCTTCGTAGTGAGTCTGAGGACCTGCCCCCTCCACCACCCCCTCCACTGAGGAAGCAGTTGACCCCGGGAATCACAGGCCTGCGTAACCTAGGCAACACGTGTTACATGAACGCTATCCTGCAGGCACTAAGGTAGCTGGGGGCGCTACGAGGTGGGGCTTGTCACTATGGTAACTGTTGCTTCCAATATGGTGTTCTTCTCACAGCCATGTTCCATTCTTTCGTGAGTACATGCGTTCACTTGGTACCGCCCACTGGCCATTAAATGAGACAGATGAGGGTTCTCCCCTCAGTGAAGCTGACAGACGGCGACAAATGTTCACTCGCCAAACGACCATTGAGTGCTTTAAGGTAAGGACAGAGGGCAAAGGGCAGAGGTCAGTCTGTATGTAGCTGCCACACTGAATAGTGCCAACTGTTGTCTGCACAGCACATCTCACGACGCCCCCCTCGAGGCGACACAGAGAGCTCTTCCGACAGTAGTGAACCAGGGTAGGTCTGTGCGTGTGTGCGCGCGCGCCATGTGTGTGTGTGTGTGCGTGCGTGCGTGCGTGTGTGTGTGTGTGTGTGTGTGTGTGTGTGTGTGTGTGTGTGTGTGTGTGTGTGTGTGTGTGTGTGTGCGTGTGTACACTGTGCACCACCCACTCAGTGCCATGCCGTTGCTACAGGTCCTTGTGTAATGAACTGTACGAGTTGATTCGTGTGATGTGGTCAGGGAAATGGGTGAGGAGCGGAGCAGACTGTGTATTCATGTCACCCTCATCTCCTGTCATGTCACCCTCATCATGTCCCCTACTGTGATGTGCCCCTCAGACTGTGGTCACCCCGGGCACTCTCCTCAGCACCCTCTGGCAAGCAGTACCTTCCTTCCATGGCTATTGCCAGCAGGATGCACAGGAGTTCCTCTGGTGAGGGCAACAGCACACAGGACACACTCACCAAACAGCTGTGCCACAACATGACATTCAGCACACACACACACACACAACACACACACACACACACACACACACACACACACACACACACACACACACACACACACACACCACACACACGCACACACACACACACACACACACACACACACACACACACACACACACAACCACACACACACACACACACACACACACACACACACACACACACACACACACACACACACACACACACACACACACACACACACACAACACACACACACACTGTTCTGACACACAATGCTTTGTGTTCCATTCCCAATCCCATTCCACCTTTTCTGTTGTTATATTCCCACTCCCATTTGCAGTGAAGTGCTGGACCATTTGCAAGCGGAACTGGAGTACCTACCGCCTATCCCGCTGGTTGTCAATGGCAACAAACCATATATGGTAATGCCACAGAAGCTGCTGTCATTCCTCTTTGAGGGCAGTCTTGGCAGCCGGGTTGTCTGCGATGGGTGCAGTCATGTGTCTACCAGAGAAGAGCCGTTTCAGGACCTCTCGCTGGACTTCCCCTTACAGTGGGTGGGGCATTTGAGGGCGGGGCACCAAGGGGTGGGGCATGAGAGGGCGGGGCACCAGGGGGTGGGGCATGAGAGGGCGAGGCCCAGGGGGTGGGGCATGAGAGGGCGGGGCACCAGGGGGTGGGGCATGAGAGGGCGGGGCACCAGGGGGTGGGGCATGAGAGGGCGAGGCCCAGGGGGTGGGGCATGAGAGGGCGGGGCACCAGGGGGTGGGGCATGAGAGGGCGGGGCACCAGGGGGTGGGGCATGAGAGGGCGAGCCCCAGGGGGTGGGGCATGAGAGGGCGGGGCACCAGGGGGTGGGGCATGAGTTCCTGCACTAACCACATCCCACTCCACTGTGTGTGTGTGTGTGTGTGTGTGTGTGTGTGTGTGTGTGTGTGTGTGTGTGTGTGTGTGTGTGTGTGTGTGTGTGTGTGTGTGTGCAGGTATCACTCGAGTGCTTCAATGAGAAGAGCATCATTTAGGAGGAAGTCCCTGTCATTACAAATCTGTCATTTGAGTGATTTACTGGAGCACTTTGCTCAAGTGGAGGACATCACTGGCTACGACTGCGACTGTTGCCATCGGCAACCAAACAGTGCCCTCCCGTCGGCCAAGAGAAGCATGTCTGTCGTGAAATTACCCAATGTCCTACGACTCCACATCAAGAGATTTAGGTGTGCCCCTCCCATCACTGTCCAGCCCCTCCCCCAATCACCACCCTGCCACACCCCTCCCATCACTGTTCTGCCCCTCCCCCAATCACCACCCTGCCACGCCCCTCCCCCAATCACCACCCTGCCACACCCCTCCCATCACTGTCCTGCCCCTCCCTCAATCACCACCCTGCCACACCCCTCCCATCACTGTCCTGCCCCTCCCTCAATCACCACCCTGCCACACCCCTCCCATCACTGTCCTGCTCCTCCCTCAATCACCACCCTGCCACACCCCTCCCATCACTGTCCTCCCCCTCCCCCACCCCTCCCATCACTGTCTTCCCCCTCCCCCACCCCTCCCATCACTGTCCTCCCCCTCCCCCACCCCCTATAGGTGGACAGGCAGCTCGTACTCCAAGATTACACAACACATCAAGTTCCCATTTGAGCTGAACATGAAGCCTTATGTTGCCGACAGTGGTAACCGTGACAACCAGGAGTTTGTGTATGACCTCTCCAGTGTGGTGGTCCACCTCGGCTCCTCCCTCTCCTCCGGACACTATGTCTCGCACTGCTGGAACCCAGTCGCAGGTCTGTGTCTGTCTTGTCTAGACGTCTAGACTGCACATTGATGTGACAGTCTCCTGTAGTGTGTTTGTTGCTCTCTCTGCTCCACAGAGTCCTGGATACTATGCAATGATTCGAGGATGTCCCTGTCATCAGCTCAGGAGGTGGAGCAAGTCCAGGCCTACATTCTGCTGTATGTGCGTCGCTATGGCTGCTCCGGTCTCGCCATGGGCCACAAGGCCCCCCTCAGTCCCTCCACCCCAGTCCCTCCCTCCCCACTCCACCAATACTCATTGGCCTTCAACAGGAAGAGAAGCCCAATGAATGACGTGATTTCCATTCCCAAACTGAAATGCAATGTCTGAATCAACTGAAAGTCAGATTGTAAATGTCAATAATACTTTCTCAGTCAGTGTTTGTGTTTGGCTCGTGCAGTGCATGTGCATATTTATAATTGTATGAATAATCTCGTTAAAACTTTATACTACTGCACTTAATAGGCTGCTCTGTACATGTGTCGTGCCACTCAGTTCTGTGCTTCATTATAAGACAGTGCTCTCTTATGTCCTGGTGGGGGCGGGGCTGAGGGGCGGGGCTCCAACACTTGGTTGGCTTTGTGCAAGTGAAGCATTGCCAGGCAGTCCTGGAGTGCACGGATGGTTGCCTAGCAACCACAAAAGCAGAGCAGCCCTTTAAGACAGTTTCAATAGATGCAAACATTCAAACAACCAATTTAGAGGGCGTGTCCACTCACTTCAGAGGTGGCCTTCACCATCAGGACATTCTGTAGTGGAGGAGAGAGAGAGGAGGGTCAGCACATGTCACATGGAGGGTCTTAGCCCCTCCCCTGCCCCACCCACCCTGTACTACCCACTCCCCTGCCCCACCCACCCTGTACTACCCACTCCACTGCCCCACCCACCCTGTACTACCCACTCCCCTGTCCCACCCACCCTGTACTACCCACTCTGTACTACCCACTCCCCTGCCCCACCCACACTGTACTACCCCCTCCCCTGCCCCACCCACCCTGTACTACCCACTCCCCTGCCCCACCCACCCTGTACTACCGACTCCCCTGCCCCACCCACACTGTACTACCCACTCCCCTGCCCCACCCACACTGTACTACCCCCTCCCCTGCCCCACCCACCCTGTACTACCCATTCCCCTGCCCCACCCACCCTGTACTACCCACTCCCCTGCCCCACCCACCCTGTACTACCCACTCCACCGCCCCACCCACCCTGTACTACCCCCTCCCCTGCCCCACCCACCCTGTACTACCCCCTCCCCTGCCCCACCCACCCTGTACTACCCACTCCCCTGCCCCACCCACCCTGTACTACCCACTCCCCTGCCCCACCCACACTGTACTACCCACTCCCCTGCCCCACCCACCCTGTACTACCCACTCCCCTGCCCCACCCACCCTGTTGGTCCTCTCCAGTCCATGCGACTGGTCCGGCCCCTCCAGGGCGGCCACCAGTGCCTCCTGGTGGCCGCGGGCCTGCAGGTAGGAGGTGGTGGCCGGGTCCAGGGACAGCACGTCCATCTCACTGGACTGGGACTTGGAGCGGTGTATTGGGGTACTGCGCGGGGAGGACGGGGCACCACTGCAGGGGAGGAGGGTCACACAAGGGCAAGCAGTGAAGGGGAGCACATACCTAGTTCAGTGAAGTGTGCTCAGGCACTGAGTCTCCACTACATCCTCCCCACCATGCAGTGTGGACAGGAGACACACACAGCTCCAGTCTACAGCTGATGGAGGGGCTTACAGTGTACTGGAGATGCGTTTTGTCATGCTGACTCTCCGTGGGGTGGGCCTGGTGGGCGTGGCTCTGGTGGGCGTGCTGTCTATGGAGTTGGAGGGGCTGGGCAAAGCAAATGGAGCAATGGCTGAGGGGCTTTCCCCAGAGGGGTGGTGGGCAGTGATGCTGGCAGCCACCGCCCTCAGGTGTGAAATCCACTTCTGCCGCTCTCTAGTGTCTGCCGCCCGGAGCTTGTAGGTCACACCATTGGAACCATTCACCTAGCAACAGTTGCCATGGAGATTAGCAGGACTTGGATGCAGCATGTCCCTACCCTTAGTCTCACCTGGAAGGCAAGAGGGTCCTCGTCACTCGGTGCCACCTCCGCTCCCCAAAGGTGAAGGGACCCGCGCGGGGCTTGCTTGCTACGGTCCTCAGTCTGCATAAGTAGAAGCACATGACCATCATGTGACTGTCACGTGACTGTCACGTGGGCAGGGTGCAGCATACCATGTGGTAGTGAAGTGTGCTCTGTTTTGGGTCAAGTTGAAAGTACCTCAGCTGCCAACCCCTGACCATGTTGGTCCACTTCTGCAAGGCGCCCTCAACTGGCTCACTGAGGGAGGAGAGGAAGAAGGAGAATGGGAGAGAGGGGAGGGAATGAGAGGAGAATAGAAAGGAGAACATAGTGGGGGGAAGGGCAATGGAGAAGGAGAGGGAGGGAGCGCTGGGAATCGGCAGTAGTTCTAGACCATCCTGAACTGTGCGCGGCGGCTCACTTGAACTGGTTCTTCTTATCAAATTCCTGAGCAAGACAAGCGATATTCTAAGCTCAACTTTTAACCTCCAAGAAAAGGTGCGGGCGTTTTTCAATTACTAACCTGTGCTCTCTCCATGACTATTCTGAGTTGCTCCTGCTCCTCCTCTGTCAAAGAGGCGCTCGCCATTCTCTGAGAGTAATCGTCTTCTTGATGCATGGCGCCCGGTGCGGAAGGCAACCATTTGCAGCCGATCACATGACCACCACGTGACCTGTTGCTTGGGAAGCCAAACAAAAGTCAAGTACACATTGCAGGGCGTGTGCCCCCACCGTCCCTCGATGGGGTGCGCTCCGTCGCAAGGTGAGCAGGACTGGGCGCGCTGTGTTCCCCTAGTGGTGACGGTCACTGATAGAGGTGCGGTGTAGCGCCTCGGTAGAGCGTGCCAATTAAGCTGTCACCGTCTGGAGATCGTGCAGAACGTCACGTGTTTATGTTGTCACAGTTGTAGTGTAGTGAAGCCCCGCAAAGCAGTATTGCTAGTGCGTGTGACGTCAGTACTCGGAGGTACCTTTTCGCTACTTTCTCGCAGTCTATTTAATCACTTCTTCCTCGTGTACTGCTTTCGCTCCCCGGCCAGTTTGCTGCAATGTGCGGCTGTACCGTAGCTATGTTCTGCTTCTGTCTTGCAATGAACATGGCTAAAGCAGTTTCCTGCCAGTGGTACTTTTCATTGTTCGTTTCAACTGCACTTCCTACAGACTTGAAATTGCCACATTCATTGACAGTGCAACTGCTAACGCTTGCATCATAGTTCTTTCCCTACCTGGATGAGTGTATTAACGACAGCTAGGACATGTTTCTCAAGTGATTGTATTGTGCGTGTATGTGAGTGGTGCAGTGACTGGGATAGGGCACTGTCTGTGCTTGTGACCAGAGCTGCACTAACTGTGCCTCCCTCCCTCCAGTTGGTCCACTGCAGGTAGCCCCAGCTCCCAAGGCTGACACACTTCCTGATGGACCCGCCCCCCAGGAGTGCCCCACCCCAGGCCACTCCCACCCCCCCTCAGGAGGCAGCTGTAGCAGACCCAGCTCGGATCATGTCAGTCATCCCGGCAGCAGGTCGATACCGTGGGGCACTGAAGGGCGGGGCAGCAGTGCCGCCAAGCGAGTGGCCACGCCTCTCCACCCCACCCGCCAGTTAAGCGGCAAGCTGCGGTCAGCGGAGGTGGTGCTACCAACCCACACTCCGCTGAGGCCACCCTCCTCCCGCCCCCATACTTTTAGACCGGTGACCAGTCCTGATGGCGAGTTCTTTGACCCTTTGAAGTTTGATACGTCGTATGACTCCAAGAAGGAGACCCCCAGCAGTCCCCAGTCCCAGTCGATGGCCCTCCCCTCTGGCGCCCATTGCGTCAGCTTGATATCCAGTCAGGGCCACAGAGCATCTGCTGTCCGTACCTCCTCTGGTGGCTCTGGAGGGCATGCGTTCTGTCTCAGTCCGCTGCGCGGTCGGGAGAGGGTGTGCCCGTCCTTCCTGCACTGCCCCTCCTGCTGCCAGGCCTACACGTCTGCCGGCTTCGCTGTCCCCCACGTGCTCCACTGTGGCCACACCTACTGCGCCTCCTGTTTGGAGCGGGCCAGTGAACAGTTCCCCGGTGCCCTTCAGTGTGGGCTCTGTCCTCACCAGACTGTGCTGGACACACAGGGCTCGTTGGCACTGCCAAGGAACACTGTCCTCTTAGAAATCCTCAGTTCCAAACAGCTGACGCGTCTCATGGGCAGCAGGCGGCAGGAGGCGTGTGCTGAGTGTGAGGGGAACTTGGCCGCCCTCTACTGCAGCGACTGCTCTGCTGCGTTCTGCGAGTTTTGTAGCAAGCAGCAACACCAGGGGTCAAAGGTCAGGGCCAAGCACCACCCACTACCCATTAAATTGAAACCCCGGGCCCAGCCCATCTGCCCCCGACACCCGGGCCAAAACTGTATGCTTTATTGTGAAACTGATCGGCAGCCAATGTGCGTACTTTGCAAGTTTTATGGACAGCATCGTTTCCATAGTTACGAGTTGTTGAACCAGGCAGCTAACAAGTATGGAGTCCGTCTGTCTGAGGGGATGTCTCGGCTGCAGGAGCTGGACAAAGTGGTGCTGACAGCCATTGAGGACCTTGTGTTGGCTGAGAAGCACATAGTGGAGTCGGCTCGTCAGTGTGAGGAGAGACTCGAGCGTCACTTTGGAGAGTTGCGTACTCAGCTACTAGCAGCGTTGGAGCGACGTGAGACTGTGCTGTTGGCCCTGGTGGACCGGGAGGTGGAGGGGCTGCAGGAGGGTGTGGCACGGCAGAGGGAGGAGCTGTCACTGCTGAGGGCGCGAGTCCTGGGCACCAGCGAAGAAGGTGGGTGCATTTGTAGGTCTGGTTGGTGTACCAGTGGCCGTAGCTCTGACGTGGCCCAACAGTACGGTGCATGTGGTGTTGTTAGCTAAACCTGTGCTCGCCATTGTGTACACGTGCTCCTGATACGTAGCATGTACTGCTACGTGGTAGTGTACGTGGTATAGGATTAACTGTGCATACCTCTGTACTGTGTTGTATCCAGGCAACCACCTGATGTCACTGGACGCCGTGACGACGCTGCTAGAGCGGCACCATGTGGACAGCAGCTTGGATCTCCTACTGAGGGTGGAGGCGGGGTCCATAGACCCCTCCCCCCACACGGCTATCACTCTTAACCTTCCTATTGATGTGGGTATGACTTTAATGAGTGGCGTCAGCCACCACGGCTCCATCCAGTGTGCACCTCCCCGTCCGGCCTTTGTGCAAGTGCACGTGGAGTCGCAGCGCATCTCTCTGAGGTGGGCCCCAATGGACCGGGCGGGGCAGCCATTAGAAGGGGCGGGGCGGGGGTGGTCCTACACTCTGCAGTGCTACAATAGGGTTCCCAAGGGGCAGCCCCCTCCCTGGAGCTCACTGACAACACCTCAGATGGGGACGCCCCTCAGCCCACTGTACACTCCATCTTTGGAAAGTGGATTTGATGATGGGTCCTTTGGGCCAAGCGGTTCTGTTTCCATGGTTACGGTTGGTTCTGCTGCGCAGGATGTACAGAAACGTGCCAAACCCCATCCTTTGCCCCGCCCCCACAGCCCCACATTATCGGAGGATGGCATGTCTGATACAGAGGAGGTCCACTCCCCCCAGCACCCTGACTCTTCCTCCCGAGCTCCTCCTATCCTCTCCAAGGCCATCCGCCTCCCCCTGCCCACCAACACCAGCTCCCTTGCGAGGCTTGTCTCCACATCCACTGCTGGCAACTCCTGCCAGCCGTTGAACCTGCCACCTCTAATCAACAGGCCGGTGACACCAGACGGGAGGACCTCCTCCACCCGTAGCAATGACAGTGGCTCTGGGTCCAGTGGCGTTTGTGCGGACTCTGTAGATATTGCTGGAGCAACCGTTGACACACCTACTGTGACCTCACTGGGACTTCCCCCCCTTCGAACATCCTCGGTGGGCGTGGTGTCTTGCTTGCCAAGTGTCTGTGAGACCCGCCCCCAGCCAGTGGAGGAGTGTGGTCCCGCAGAGGGTGCGTGGGTGGGGATGCCCTTCGAACAGGTCTACTCCGGTACGGAGACGCACTTTACCTACACCGGGGTCATCTCCATGGTGACATACTACTTCAGAGTACGTTGCTATGACAACAGTAGCAGGGGTCCGTGGAGTGCTGTAATTAAGTGTTGCCCTGGCAACAAAAAACTAAATTGAACCTACATATACATGTACACATTCTATTTTGCACTATATGCGTCACGAACTGTCCACCACAACTCAATATACGTAGTCACATGCAGTGAATGTATACAAACCAATGAATTGCTCTGAATTGGTTAGTGTATAATTAGCTTATACGGCCAAATTAAGTTTGCTTACAGGACTGCACCAAATTAACCCTAGCTGCATGCTCTGAGAGGTAGTGCACAGCAGAGCAAAATGGCATCCAATTAAAATGCACAGTGATAACATGCATAGCATAACAATTATACAATACGCGTATACATTTTCGATCGGCCCCTCCCAGAGCCCTCATGATCACATCTCCTTTGATCAGCATAATGATGTCATAGTGCACTGTGCAATAAGCTTTGATGTTATAGACGTACAGCATGTGCACACGTGCGGGACCACACGCAAGAGGTCAAGAGGTGGACCACACGTATAAGTGTGTGTAGCTAATTATATACAATACTAATGTGGGCAAATGACTAAACTCATTGCAAATTAAAGGAACATGCAATTGAATGGTCCACTCATGCACAATCATGTTTGCACACACGCACGCACGCACGCACACACAGCTATAGGTGTAGCTAGTGCATATCTCATGGACCAATGCACATGTGTATAATGATGCACCACCCCGCCCCACTGGCCCCGCCCCACTGGCCCCGCCCCACTGGCCCCACCCCATTGGCCCCACCCCTTTGGCCCCACCCCACTGGCCCCACCCCTGCATTGTGTGAGCTACACAGCATATACCACTTCAGACAATGTTCCCTGAAAAATAAATTAGACTACATACAAAGGTTTTGTGTGTTATTGCAGACACAGCACACTGGAGAGCTCTGCATGCATGTATTGTGTTAAGCTGCTTGTAGCGCAGTCCTACCACCACACGCCCCCCGCCTGCTGTCTACTGCAGTCAACACTGTCACTTTCTGGTTTTGCCTTTCTTGCCCACACCCACCGACGGCAAGGTCTGCGTGCACAGAAGATGGTGGTGACTACACCGCTACTACAACACTACCATGACACGTGGTACTACCACTGTCACTAATATAGCTCTGTTGCCATGGGCAACCACCTGACTGTCACACAATTAAAGTACCTTTGAATGAGGAGGCTGGATTGGCACTTTACTGTGGCTTCCCTTTGTTGCTACGGGAACATTTGCCTTGACTGGAGTGACTGGTGCCATTTTGCAGTGACCGTGAGAATGGGCAGACCTGCTGCGCTGCCTTGCTCCCGACACTTCAGGTGTCTGTGGGGGAAGATGGGTGGAGGGTGGGGTGTCTACGGGGCGTCTGTGGGGGATGGTGGGTGGAGGGAGGGGTGTCTGTGGGGGAAGATGGGTGGAGGGAGGGGTGTCTACGGGGCGTCTGTGGGGGATGGTGGGTGGAGGGTGGGGTGTCTACGGGGCGTCTGTGGGGGATAGTGGGTGGAGGGAGGGGCGTCTGTGGGGGATGGTGGGTGGAGGGAGGGGCATCTGTGGGGGATGGTGGGTGGAGGGTGGGGTGTCTAGGGGGCGTCTGTGGGGGATGGTGGGTGGAGGGAGGGGCATCTGTGGGGGATGGTGGGTGGAGGGTGGGGTGTCTAGGGGGCGTCTGTGGGGGATGGTGGGTGGAGGGAGGGGCGTCTGTGGGGGATGGTGGGTGGAGGGAGGGGCATCTGTGGGGGATGGTGGGTGGAGGGTGGGGTGTCTAGGGGGTGTCTGTGGGGGATGGTGGGTGGAGGGAGGGGCGCCTGTGGGGGATGGTGGGTGGAGGGAGGGGCGCCTGTGGGGGATGGTGGGTGGAGGGTGGGGTGTCTGTGGGGGATGGTGGGTGGAGGGTAGGGTGTCTGTGGGGGATGGTGGGTGGAGGGTGGGGTGTCTGTGGGGGATGGTGGGTGGAGGGTAGGGTGTCTGTGGGGGATGGTGGGTGGAGGGAGAGTGAACAGAGGTTCACTTAAGATCCTCACCCTTCCTCGGGTGAGAGTGGATGTACTGTAGTTGGGCCTTCTGTCCAGCTGGTTGGAAGGAGGAAGAACATAACAAGCTGTACAACATTCTAAAGCCACGTGTACACAACTCACCGAGTCCTCCATTACCATGTACTCCTCCCCATCACTGAGGTCCTATGTGAGCACGCACACACACACACACACACACACACACACACACGCACACACACACGCACACGCACACGCACACACACACACGCACACACACACACACACGCACACACACACAGACGGATGGACAGACACACACACACACACACACACACACGCACACACACACACACAGGCGGATGGACAGACACACACACACACACACAGAGAGAGAGACAGACGAACAGGAGAGGGAAGACAACATTACCTACTCCGTCAATCCCTAGAAGGAGCCCACCTGATGGCCCCGCTGCTCTTGGCAGACTCACCTCATCTTCTTGTTTATCTTCAAGGGTGTACGGAGTGTAGTCTTCTTCAATGATGGGCTGAGGACCAAGGTGGGGGAGAGTCACATGACAATCACATGACACATTCATCAATGAATCTGCTTACCTTTGGCTTTGGCTTCACTGCTGGACCTGGCTTGGGAGACACTAACGGTGGTTTCTACACATGCAGGTGACAAGACGCAAGTGACAGCAGTGACATGGACAAACACAAAGTTCGCTTAGGACATAAGCACCTTGCTTTGTGGTGGAGGGCAGGGGGGAGGACCCGGCTGCATCTGAGGGTGGGCGGGGCCTGGCTGCATCTGAGGGTAGGCGGGGCCTGGCTGCATCTGAGGGTGGGTGGGTCCTGGCTGCATCTGAGGGTGGGCGGGTCCTGGCTGCATATGAGGGTGGGCGGGGCCTGGCTGCATCTGAGGATGGGTGGGGCCTGGCTGCATATGAGGGTGGGCGGGGCCTGGCTGCATATGAGGGTGGGCGGGGCCTGGCTGCATCTGAGGGTGGGTGGGGCCTGGCTGCATATGAGGGTGGGCGGGGCCTGGCTGCATATGAGGGTGGGCGGGGCCTGGCTGCATATGAGGGTGAGTGGGGCCTGGCTGCATCTGAGGGTGGGTGGGGCCTGGCTGCATCTGAGGGTGGGTGGGGCCGGGCTGCATATGAGGGTGGGAGGGGCCTGGCTGCATATGAGGGTGGGCGGGGCCTGGCTGCATATGAGGGTGGGCGGGGCCTGGCTGCATCTGAGGGTGGGTGGGGCCTGGCTGCATATGAGGGTGGCCGGGGCCTGGCTGCATCTGAGGGTGGGCGGGGCCTGGCTGCATATGAGGGTGGGCGGGGTTGGCCTTAATCATTCTAGTGTAATCAGTGGAATTAGGCCTTGAGCTGTACCCCGGGCTGGGGCTGGAGGTGCGACCAGGGGTGGGGTTGGGGGTGTGACCAGGGGTGGGGCTGGGGGTGTGACCAGGGGTGGGGTTGGGGGCGTGACCAGGGGTGGGGTTGGAGCTGTTGTACTTGGCAACACAGGAGACGTCGTCGTAGTAGTCCACAGCAGTCACCTGCGGACGCAGAGGACACACAATGATTGAAAGGGATGCAATGTTTAGCAAAGGGCACTTCACTGACTGAAGTGTTCCTCAAAGTGTCCAGGTCCTCATAACCGTCATTGTCCTGGCCAGGGGAGAGGGGGCCACACAGTGCACATGCCAACACAGAGTGAGCTGCGAGTAGTAGTTACTACACGCCTTTACTGCAGAGTGAGCTGCGAGTGCAACTTGCACCTGACTTACCTGGGGGCTTGCTGACATGGCACTTAACTGGAGTGGGGCAAGAGGGAGGGGCGGGTGACAGAGGGGGAGGGGCGGGTGACAGAGGGGGAGGGGCGGGTAACAGAGGGGGAGGGGTGGGTGACAGAGGGGGAGGGGCGGGTGACAGAGGGGGAGGGGCGGGTGACAGAGGGGGAGGGGCGGGTGACAGAGGAGGAGGGGTGGGTGACAGAGGAGGAGGGGTAGGTGACAGAGGGGGAGGGGTGGGTGACAGAGGGGGAGGGGTGGGTGACAAAGGGGGAAGGGCAGGTGACAAATTGCAAGTCATCCAATATGCATAAGCTGTACCGTTTGAGATGTCAAGTTCAGTTTGTGCTTGTCCAAGAACTGCTGCAGTGTCTGTTCTTTGAACATGTTCCCTGTACAAACACAATCAGGACACATGCAATAACTTGCATATGAGGGGAATCAGTTGCGTTGGTTGAGTGGTCTTAAGTTTGTGTCAGTTTCACATCGGTATCTCAAACACCAAACTACACGCCTGCCTACTTTCACTTCAGGCACAAGTTTACAACCTGACAAATCATTCCTTTCAACAGTGCCACCTCACCAAACAGCTCCCTAATGGGGACATCTGCTGACGCCGCACCGGGGAACCCCAGGCTAATGAGGCTGTGGGGCTGCTTGACACAGCCGTCCAGAGCCATCTGGCACATGACGTCCCAGTAGGGGTCGCGGGCCTGCTCGGGAGACCTGCACAGATGCAGTGCCACCAGACAAACGTGGAGGAGACTGTCGCTGCAGGACAAGTGGTGGAGCTGCTCTGAGAGCTGCCAAGAGATGGAGCAACAAACAGAGAAAGTGGGCAGCTTGCGCTCCCGTCCCTCCCTCTGGATGATGGGCGTGACCTCATGGTAGCCAAAGGTAGTCAGCGCTACACATGGGAACAAAGACAAGAGCAGTCATTCAACATGACACATTGAAACATCTCACTGTCTAGGATGGACACTGCAGGAGGCATCCACCTCTTTGAACCAAACCAAACCAGCCTCCTGGTTCCAGTATCACTAACACAGCACTAGACATTGCACTCTACCTCTGAAACGCGGCCGCCTCTCTACAAAGGCAGCTGTGCAACCAGCGACCGAGACAGGTCCACTGAATGAGCGCCTACAATAAGTGGTCCCCTAGGTTGGGCGTGTGGTGAGGCGCTGTCTTACGTGGGCAAGTGAAGGAGAAGACACGATCCCCATTCCAGCGTCCAGCTTCGCGGGCCACAATGGTTCCGGAGTTGGACTCCACCACCTCCAGTGTCAGTGCCTGGCGTCCGCTGCACATGGGCTCAGCGTACACCACCGTCACAACCTCGGGTCGCTGCGGCAGACCAAACGAACAACTTCACTCAGTCCTGCACCCTGCCCCCATCCACTGCACCCTACCCCCATCCACCGTACCCTACCCCCATCCACCATACCCTACCCCCATCCACTGCACCCTACCCCCATCCATTGCACCCTATCCCCATCCACCGTACCCTACCCCCATCCACTGCACCCTACCCCCATCCACTGCACCCTACCCCCATCCACCGTACCCTACCCCCATCCACTGCACCCTACCCCCACCCACTGCACCCTACCCCCATCCACCGTACCCTACCCCCATCCACCGCACCCTACCCCCATCCACTGCACCCTACCCCCATCCACCGCACCCTACCCCCATCCACTGCACCCTACCCCTATCCACTGCACCCTATCCCTATCCACTGTCTAATCTCCTCACGTTAAACTGCACGTAGTTGGGATGGCACACCATCGGAGAGGCGGCACTGCAGGAAGACATCTCAAACAGTCCTAGCGGACAGCACTGCTAGTTGACTTGTGTACGAGGAGTTCCCTCGCAGTAGAGGAGGCCTGAGCTAGAGAAGTGTCCGAGAAACTGTCCCGCTCCGCTGACCGCAGGCCGCTGACAAAACACTTTCAGTTGAACAGGCGATACGTGTTCAGCACATTCCGCCTCCATTTCGCAGTCTTGAGTGTTCCTTTCAATGTTGTATCCAGTCAAGCCGTGTTTGTGCACAACAAATGCGCGGGGCTTTAGCGCGCAGCCATTTTCAGCTAATTAGAATTTAATCAAGTCGAGCTCACTTCCGCCACTTAATTGATTAACCAGTTCACCGACCACTGTGTGTCTTGTCAGAGAGAGATCGAGAGGAGGTTCGGAGCCATGCCTGTCTTTCACACCAAGGCGATCCAGTCTATCTTGGATCCAGTAGCGCAACAGGTGAGCTGGCAAGGTGGCCACCGCTGCCATTGCCTACCACGCGCCGAATGTACAGATTTGGGTCAGGCCGCGAGTGCCACATCTCGCACAGTGGGCCTGGCGTGTGCCCAGCACACGGCCTAACTCCCTTGGACAGCTCTGTACGAACTGCTCATCTCTCGTCCGTCTGTCCTGCACGAGTGGGCTGAGTTACAGTTTGTGTTCGCCTTGCTGTCGACTCGCCCAGTGAACACGTACGCACCTGTGCGCGGTACAGGGCTCTGCGTTGGCCGAGCACTCAACCGTGGCAGAGAAGTGAGGAAGGGACGGACTGCCGGGCACTGGATGGTCTGTCCACCCTCTCCTGTGGACGTGGCGGGAGTCTGTGTATGCTCGTGTGTGTGTGATGGAGTCTGTGGTTTCCATGTGTACGTGCTGGCGGTGATATGTCTTGTCTCTAATGACCCCTCATTTGTGTATGTGTGTGTCCATTGGTGCGCAGCTGTCACAGCTGGTGATAATGACGGAGGACACTCAGGTGGAGCGTGCCATATCAGCCCAAGTGGAGACAGTACATGCGGCTGTGGACAACTTGGTCAAGGTGGGCGGGGTCAGAGGAGTGGAGTGGGTGGGGTCAGAGGAGTGGAGTGGGTGAGGTCAGGGAAGGAGTGGGGTGGGTGGGGTCAGGGAAGGAGTGGAGTGGGTGAAGTCAGGGAAGGAGTGGAGTGGGTGGGGTCAGGGAAGGAGTGGAGTGGGTGGGGTCAGGGAAGGAGTGGGGTGGGTGGGGTCAGGGAAGGAGTGGTGTGGGTGGGGTCAGGGAAGGAGTGGAGTGGGTGGGGTCAGGGAAGGAGTGGAGTGGGTGGGGTCAGGGAAGGAGTGGAGTGGGTGGGGTCAGGGAAGGAGTGGAGTGGGTGGGGTCAGGGAAGGAGTGGAGTGGGTGGGGTCAGGGAAGGAGTGGGGTGGGTGGGGTCAGGGAAGGAGTGGAGTGGGTGGGGTCAGGGAAGGAGTGGGGTGGGTGAGGTCAGGGAAGGAGTGGTGTGGGTGGGGTCAGGGAAGGAGTGGAGTGGGTGGGGTCAGGGAAGGAGTGGGGTGGGCGGGGTCAGACAAGTGTGTAGTGTATGTGTGCATGGTTCGCTTTTCTGTGCCGCGTTTACCTGTTCTCAGGTTGCCAAGGCAACTATTGACTCATCTAAAGACGAGGCAGTGAAGCGTGACATGCCCCCTGCTGTGGACATGGTGGAGCGGGCTACGGGGCTGCTGAGGGAGGCGGCTGCCGGCTTTGACATTGACCCAAAGTGCAAGGAGAGCATGGGCAAGCTGCTGGAGGGCTCCAGAGGTGTGTGGGAGGGAGGGGCAGGGGTCAGTGGCATCATTGGAAGGAGGGGGAGGAGGGGTCAGTGACATCATTGGAGGGAGGGAGAGGAGGGCTATGTGACATCTTGGAGGGAGGGGGAGGAGGGCTATGTGACATCTTGGAGGGAGGGGGAGGAGGGCTATGTGAAAGCCAGTTGGTGAATGCTGTGTGGTGTGCACAGGCATATTGAATGGCATGTCCCAGCTGCTGCTGGTGCTGGACCAGTCTGAAGTCCGAAAGATCATCAAAAACTGTAACGGTGTGCGTGAGTACATCAAAGTAGCTGAGCACGTGGAGTCACTGGAGGAGCAAGCCACCTTTGCAAAGAACCTCACTCCTGGCCTGACCACTACCACACGGCAGGTGTGTTGTCAGGAGCCTCAGTACTCCATCCCCCACTGCACCTGGCTCAGTCCTCCCGCTCCCCTCCTCTCTGTGCAGGTGGAGCAGCGGTCGAAAGACCTGACCAACCTCTCCCACGCTGCCATCCTGGATGAAGAGACCGAGCAGTGGAACCGTTCCATCCCTCTCCTGCTCTCCGCCATGAAGTCCTTTGCAGAGCTGCGTCAAAGCAAGCCCTCAAGTGCCTCGGATGCGCAGGAGAATAGGAACTACATCCTCAGCGTCCTGGACAGCTCCCTGGTGGAGGTGGTGCGCGTGTTGCAGCTCACCTCGCCCAGCGAGGAAATGGGGGCCCTTGGTGAGTACTCTGCTGGTGTGCCTGCTTCTGTGTTGGGCTTTAGGGAGAAGCCTCTCTCCCTCCAGCTGAGGCGACAAGCAGTGGGGCTGCTGGGGCATCCTTCGGAGGAGCACTTCCAGGAACATTAGCAGCAAAGTTCTTTCAAGCCAGACAGCTTCTCACTGAGTCCGGTAAGTCGGCAATGGCCAGTGGGTGGGCGGCCATATTGTTATGGCCAGTGGGAGGGCGGCCATATTGGTATGGCCAGTGGGAGGGCGGCCATATTGGTATGGCCAGTGGGAGGGCGGCCATATTGGTATGGCCAGTGGGAGGGCGGCCATATTGGTATGGCCAGTGGGAGGGCAGCCATATTGGTATGCCCTGAAACACTCTGTGCAGAGAATGCCAAGTCCCCTGAGACCTACCAACAGCGCTATGAGGCCATGCGAGCACTGCTGGACCAGACTAAGGACATAGCAGCCACCCTGCAGCCCAAGGACAAGGAGGAGGTGCTTAAACTGGTCTCTGAGCTGGACGCTCTGAATGAGGAGTTGAGACGGTTGGAGGAGAGTGGAGAGGTAAGTGATGATGCAGTGGGCAGTGCCTGTAGAGCAGTGTGATGGCATCGACTCGAATGTGTGTGAGTGTGTTTGTCTGCTTCTCTTGGCTAACGTTGTGAGAGCTAGTCTTCACAGCTGAGACTGAATGTATGTTAGAACACTCTACTCAGTGGTAGTTCTCTTGGAAGTCACTGGCCAAAGATTTGATTCTTTACTAAATGTGTCGGCAGCTGACTGCTGCCTTCTTCCGTGTCAATGGCTTACAGTGTGTGATGGTTTAATACGAGAGAGTGACAGCTGATGATGTAACAGCTGACGAATGAAATTTGAATGTAACTTTACTCAGTGTCATTGAGGTTAGTTGTGTCACAACAAAGCTTGACTGTTTGCTTGTAGGGCAACTCTGAGCGTGCCCAAGAGCTTCGCCGACTGATTGCCGCCAAGATGGATGAACTGGAAGCACAGCTGAGGCGGGCGCTAGCACGGCAAGTTGTGGAGACCTTCCGTGACCCACTGGGCCCACTCGCTGCCCTCACTGAAGCAGCCTCGGCAGCACTAGGTGAGAGTGGGTGAGGGAGAGACTCCCAGGGGATGACTGTGAGCTCAACGTGTGGTCTTGGTGCTGCACACAGATGCACCCAACCGTGAGGAGAACTATAAACTGCGCAAGGAGAATTTCAGGGAGCATGCCTTTGACATGGCTGACACGGCTGTGGCCTTGGCCAAGTCAGGTGCAGTCACTGACAAGGAACATGCGGACCAGCTGGTCAAGACGGCCAAGAAGGTGCTCCCCCCGGCGTGCAACCTCACCGGGTGTGCCGCACACTGACCACCTCTCTTGTCTCGGCCGCAGGTGACTGCTCTGGCTCCTCAAGTCATTCATGCATCACAGGCCATGTTTGATAACCATGGCAACGAGGTGTGTGCTGGGGCAGATTGCTTGTTTACTCCCCGACTCTTGATCATAGTCCTTGCCTCCTGACCCTAGGCTATTAAGGAGCACTACCAGCTGATGAAGGAGGACTACCAGCGTCAGGTGCAGAAGTTGGTCAAGTTGGTTGATGGGGCCACAGATGTTGTAGACTTTGTCCGAGTTTCTGGTGAGTGGGAGGAGAGCTGATGTGTACACAGTCATGTGTTTGTGTCTGTTATGGGCAATCCTGTGTGTGCAGAGGAGCAGCTGAGGGCGGACATGCAGCGGGCAAAGGACCACATCCAGAGTGGCTCCAATCCCCAGGTGGCTGGACTATGTAGAGTGTGCACAAAGTGTGACTGTGATGTGGGCATGTCCACTGTAGGGGTGTGTGCATGTGCTCTGCCTGTCACCCCGTCCATTCCAGGCCGCCTTTGAGTGTGTGGCCAGTGCTGCCCGAACTGCCAGTCGTGTGGTGGCTGTCACTCAGGCTGAGAAGGAGAACACAGAAGATCAGCAATACCAGGAGAAACTGGGAACAGTAGCGACAGCGGTTGGGCAAGGTGTGTGTGTGTGTGTGTGTGTGTGTGTGTGCGTGTGTGTGTGTGCGTGCGTGTGTGTGTGTGTGTGTGTGTGTGTGTGTGTGCATGGTGGTGTGTGAAGTGCATGTGTGTTACTTGCCTCTGGTCTCTGCCGTACTCTCCAGCTATCCCTCCAATGGTCACATCAGCAAAATCGTCAATCACGCAGCCCAAAAATGCGGAACTCTTTTCTCAGTTCTGTACAAAGGGAGACAATGTTAGCATGTGCTGTGGGATTGTTGCAGAGAACAGACACTTTTACATTTGTTGTGTTTGTGTGTGTTCTTGTAGTTGGTGGAGGCTGTGAAGGACGTAGGTGACGCCATGGAGCGCCACAGGCGACCGCCTACCCCACGTGAGTTGAGGGTGTATGTTTTGGTTGGTGTTTGCAAGTAGACTGCCACCACCAGTGGAAGTCCTTGCTCCCCTTCTTATTGCAGCTCCTGAGCGACCTCCTTCACCGACTGCCCCGCCAGTCCCGCCCCCACCTGAGGAGGAGGAGGAGGAGCCTGTACCTGACCAGCAGGAGAACCCAATTGGAGTAAGCAGTACTGTTCCTTGTAACTGTTGAGGGATTTCACTGCTGGGTGCACATTCTGTCTTCAGTTTGCCGCTCATAAGCTGATTGAGGATGCCAAGACCTGGGAGGAGCGAGAGAATGCGATGGTGGCAGCTGCAAAGAGGATGGCACGCCTCATGATGCTGATGTCAAAGTTCGCTAGGTGGGGTACACTCCTATACACAACGAGCAGCCGGTGACACACTGCCAAGGTGTTCTGTTGGTGTCTCTATAAAGACTTGGATAACAGTATGTTGTCTCTTGTTGCATGCACAGGGGAGAGGAAGGAGAACTTCACTCAAAGAAGGACATCATTATGACTGCCCGCCAAATTGTCAAGGAAAGTGAGGAGATTGTGAAGATGGCCCGAATAGTGGCCAACAGCTGCACTGATAAGAGGCTAAAGCGAGTGAGTGTGGTCTGTGGCAGTAGTTAGTGCACGGCGCCATGGTATGATGCATGCACGGGGTTCACTCCTGTCAGAGAGGACGGCAGTTGGTGGATAATTGTATTGTATTCTGCATAATGTACACAATTCTATTAGTGTCTTCCACACAATCAATCAATTGGTCATCAAGAAGGGTTTTACCCACAGGCGGAAGGTTGCCCTGAATGCAAGCATGAGTTTTAAAGGACAGAGCGACTAATGTGCCTATAGTAGCATAATACATAATGTGATTACTATTGTAGAGTTATTCATAGCTAGTCACAGTTATTAGTCCATCTCCTTCTGGGTCTCCCTCGAGGACATTTTCCTGGAACCTCACCATGACGCACTTTCTTTGTCTCTCTACTGATACTCATCTCCTCTCCACCTCACCTCTCCTCACCTCTCCTCTCCACCTCACCTCTTCAGCACAGCATGTATATCACCTGTAAGAGTTGGGGTTGTACAGAAGATCATTTCAATGAAATTAGCATGTTACGTTGAGTCTCACATCATTTCTATGTCTGTAGTCAGTTCTGCAAGTGCTGGACAAGATCCCAACGATATCCACACAGCTGAAGATCATTGCTACAGTCAAAGCCACACGCTCTGCAAATGGTAAGTGCTCTCAGTCAACCATGTCTGCAGTGTACACCATACACCACTCTACACTAAGTCAATTCCTCTGCGTCGCTACCTGTAGATCCCGAAGCAGACAAGGAAGCCACCGAAATGTTAACAGACAATGCTCAGAACCTGATGAAAGCTGTGTCAGAAGTGCTGTACTCGACTGAGGCAGCCTCCATCCGCGTGCCTCCCGATAGTGAAGCTGGCAAGCTCGGCCTTAGGTGGATTAAAAGGCAGCGATGAAGCAGTGAAGGGGATAGTAGCAATGCTAGGACTGAAGTGTATTAGTGCACCCTCTGTGTGTGGTGTGCTGTGTGAACTTAGGGATCAGTGCAGGAGCATGCACTTAACTCTTCACAGTGCCAAACATCACTCTCTTAGTTGCTGTATATAGTGAAATTAGTCAATGATTGAAGCGTAATCAAACACATGTACTCGTGCGGCCGGCAGCAGCCAGATCAGCAAATTAGTATAAACTAGAGTGCACATAGTACACACACCCCATGCGTGGGAGTGTGTGTAGATTGAACTGATCGCACATACGTACTGCTATGAATAATAATGTGTAATGTGTATAAGCATGAGTGCATATATTCATCTCTCTAGCTATAATATATATATCTGCATACTATTTGGAGTTGTGTGTATCCTGCATGTACTGTGGATAGTGGAAGTGTCTGTATAAAATGGCCACAGGCCATGGTACTGGGTATGTACAGTGCAACATGGACTTGCGCACTTGTATTACATATCACATGCAACTGCATACATTTTCTCTCTCCAGTCCTCTTCCAACACGCATATATCCAGTCCCACACAGCCACACATGAATGGAAACACGCATGCACACGTGCACCCCAAGGCAGACTAAGTTTGTGTCCATCTTTGGATACATAGTCAGGAAAGCTGTCATTCTTGTAGTAGGAGGTGGATCAGTACGAACCCACGTAGGAGGGTCCAGTGCATCCTATGGGTGGTCATGTGCATCTTGTAGGGGGTCCAGTGCGTCTTGTAGGGGGTCCAGTGCATTCTGTAGGGGGTCCAGTGCATACTGTAGGGGGTCCAGTGCATCCTGTAAGGGGTCCACTGCATCCTGTATGGGGTCCAGTGCATCTTCTATGGGGTCCAGTGAATCTTGAAGGGGGTCCAGTGCATCCTGTATGGGGTCCAGTGCAGCTTGTAAGGGGTTCAGTGCATCCTGAATGGGGTCCAGTGCATCGTATAGGGGGTCCAGTGCATCTTCTAGGAAGTCTAGTGCATACTGTAGGGGTCCAGTGCATTGTGTAGAGGGTCACGTGCGTCTTGTAAGTGGTCCATGGCATCATATATGGTGTGCAGTGCATCTTACTAGGGGTCCCGTGCATCTTGTTGGGGGTCCAGTGCATCCTGTAGGGGGTCCAGTGCCCCCTGTAGGTGGTCCAGTGCATCCTGTAGGGGGTTCAGTGCATCCTGCAGGGGGTCCAGTGCATCCTGTATGGGGTCCAGTGCATCCTGTATGGGGTCCAGTGCATCCTGTAGGGGTCCAGTGAATTCTGTAGGGGGTCCAGTGTATTCTGTAAGGGGTCCAGTGCATTCTGTAGGGGGTCCAGTGCATCCTGTAGGGGGTCCAGTGCATCCTGTATGGGGTCCAGTGCATCCTGTATGGGGTCCAGTGCATCCTGTAGGGGGTCCAGTGAATTCTGTAGGGGGTCCAGTGCATTCTGTAGGGGGTCCTGTGCATACTGTAGGGGGTCCAGTGCATCCTGTAGGGGGTCCAGTGCAGCTTGTAAGGGGTTCATGAGTGCATCCTGAATGGGGTCCAGTGCATCGTATAAGGGGTCCAGTGCATCGTATAGGGGGTCCAGTGCATCTTGTAGGGGGTCCAGTGTATCCAGTAGTGAGTCCAGTGCATCCTGTCATGGGTCCAGTGCATCTTGTAGGGGGTCCACTGCAACTAGTAGGGGGTCCAGTGCATCTTCTAGGAAGTCTAGTGCATACTGTAGGGGTCCAGTGCATTGTGTAGAGGGTCAAGTGCGTCTTGTAAGTGGTCCATGGCATCATATATGGTGTGCAGTGCATCTTATTAAGGGTCCCGTGCATCTTGTTGGGGGTCCAATGCATCCCGTAGGGGGTCCAGTGCCTCCGGTAGGTGGTCCAGTGCATCCTGTAGGGGGTCCAGTGCATCCTGTAACGGGTCACACTTGACCCCCTACAGGATGCACTGGACCCCCTACAGAATGCACAGGACCCCCTACTAGTTGAAGGGGAACTCCTCAAGATGCACTGGACCCCATACAGGATGCACTGGACGCCCTACAGGATGCACTGGACCCCTACAGGATGCACTGGACCCCATACAGAATGCACTGGACCCCCTACAGGATGCACTGGACCCCCTACTAGTTGCAGTGGACCCCTACAGGATGCACTGGACGCCCTACAGAATGCACTGGACACCCTACAAGATGCACGGGACCCCTAATAAGATGCACTGCACCTTATATATGATACACTGGACCGCTTACAAGACGCACTTGACCCTCTACACAATGCACTGGACCCCTAGAGGATGCACTGGACCTCTTAAAAGATGCACTGGATCTCCTACTAGTTGCAGTGGACCCCTACAAGAAGCACTGGACCCCATACAGTATGCACTGGACCCCCTAATGGATGTACTGGACGCCCTACAGGATGCACTGGACCCCATTCAGGATGCACTGGACCCCATACAGGATGCACTGGACCCCCTACAGGATGCACTGGACCCCCTACAGGATGCACTGGACCCCCTACTAGTTGCAGTGGACCCCTACAGGATGCACTGGACGCCCTACAGAATGCACTGGACACCCTACAAGATGCACGGGACCCCTAATAAGATGCACTGCACCCCATATATGATACACTGGACCGCTTACAAGACGCACTTGACCCTCTACACAATGCACTGGACCCCCACAGGATGCACTGGACCTCTTAAAAGATGCACTGGATCCCCTACTAGTTGCAGTGGACCCCTACAAGAAGCACTGGACCCCATACAGTATGCACTAGTCCCCCTAATGGATGCACTGGACCCATTACAGGATGCACTGGACCCCATTCAGGATGCACTGGACCCCATACAGGATGCACTGGACCCCATACATGATGCACAGGACCCCTTACAGGATGCACTGGACCCCTGACAGGATGCCCTGGATCATCTACGAGATGCACTAAACCCCATTCAGTATGCACTGGACCCCATACAAGATGCACGGGACCCATAATAAGATGCACTGGACGGCTTACAAGACGCACTTGACCCTCTACTGAATACACTGGACCGGTACAGGATGCACTGGAACTCCTAGAAGATGCACTGGACCCCCTACTAGTTGAAGTGGACCCCCTACAAGATGTACTGGACCCCATACAGTGTGCACTGGACCCCCTACAGGATGCACTGGACCCCATAAAGGATGCACTGGACCCCCTAATGCTTGCACTGGACCCCCTGCTGAATACAGTGGACCCCCTACAGTATGCTCGGGACCCCTTACAGCTTGCACTGGACCCCCTACAGGATGCACTGGACCCCCTACAGAATGCTCTGGACCCCTTACAGAATACACTGGACCCCATCAAGCTCCCTCTTACCCCATCTTACCTCAATTTAACTCATCTTGTCTCATCTTGCCTCATTGTGCCTCATCTTGTCTCATCTTGCTGCATCTTCTCTCATCTTGCTTCATCTTGCCTCATCTTGTCTCATCTTGTCTTGTCTTGCTTCATCTTGTCTCATCTTACCCCGTCTTGTCTCATCTTGCCTCATCTTGCTTCATCTTGTCTCATCTTGTCTCATCTTGCCTTATCTTGTCTCATCTTGCTTCATCTTGTCTCATCTTGCCTCATCTTGACTTATCTTGTCTCGTCTTGCGTCATTTAACCTCATCTTGCCTCATCTTGACTAATCTTCTCTCGTATTGCGTCATCTTGTCTCACCTTACCTCATTTTACCTCATCTTGCCTCATCTTGTCTTATCTTGTCTCATCTTGCCTGATCTTGCCTCATCTTGATTGATCTTGCCTCATCTTGCCTCATCTTGCCTCATCTTGCCTCATCTTGTCTCATCTCATCTTGCTTCATCTGGTCTCATCTTGCCTTATTTTGCTTCATCTTGCTTTATCTTGCCTCATCTTGTCTCATCTTGCCTCTGCTTGTCTCATCATGCTTCATCTTGTCTTATCTTACCTCATCTTGCCTCATCTTGTCTCGTCTTGCTTCATCTTGTCTCATCGTGCCTCATCTTGCCTCATCTTGCCTGATCTTGTTTCGTCTTGTTTCATCTTGCCTCATCGGGCCTCATCTTGTCTCGTCTTGCGTCGTCTTGTCTAATCTTACCTCATCTTGCCTCATCTTGCCTCATCTTGCCTCATCTTGTCTCATCTTGCCTCATCTTGTCTCATATTTTCTCATCTTGCCTCATCTTGTCTCATCTTGCTTCATCTTGCCTCATTTTTCTTCATCTTGTCTCGTCTTGCCTCATCTTGTCTCGTCTTGTCTCATCTTGCCTCATATTGCCTCATCTTTCCTCATCTTGTCTTGTCTTGCCTCATCTTGCCTCATCTTGTCTCATCTTGTCTCATCTTACCTCATCTTGTCTGATTTTGTCTCATCGTGCCTCATCTTGTCTCATCTTGCCTCATCTTGTCTCGTCTTCCTCATCTTGCCTCATCTTGTCTCGTCTAATCTCATCTTGCCTCGACTTGTCTCATCTTGCCTCATCTAGTCTTGTCTTACTTCATCTGGTTTCATCTTGCCTCATCTTGTCTCGTCTTATCTCATCTTGCCTTATCCTGTCTCGTCTTGCTTCATCTTGTCTCATCTTGCCAAATCTTGTATCATCTTGCCTAATCTTGTCTCGTCTTGCCTCATCTTGCCTCATCTTAACTCATCTTGTCTCGTCTTGTCTCATCTTGCCTCATCTTGCCTCATCTCTCCTCATCTTGTCTTGTCTTGTCTCATCTTGCCTCATCTTGCCTCATCTTGTCTCGTCTTTCTTCATCTTGCAACTGCCTCATCTCTCCTCATCTTGTCTCATCTTGCCTCATCTTGTCTCATGTTGCTTCTTCTTGCCTCATCTCTCCTCATCTTGTCTCATCTTGCTTCATGTTGCCTCATCTCTCCTCATATTGTCTCATCTCGCCTCGTCTAGCCTCATCTTGTCTCATCTTTCTTCATCTTGCCTCATCTTGTCTTGTCTTGCCTCATCTTGCCTCAACTTGCTTCATCTTGCCTCATCTTGTCTGATCTTGCCTCATCTTGTCTCATCTTGTCTCATCTTGCCTCATCTTGCCTCATCTTGTCTCATCTTGCCTCATCTTGCCTCATCTTGTCTCATGTTGCCTCATCTTGTCTCATGTTGCCTCATCTTGCCTCATCTTGTCTCGTCTTGCCTCATCTTGCCTCAACTTGCTTCATCTTGCCTCATCTTGTCTGATCTTGTCTCATCTTGTCTCATCTTGTCTCATCTTGCCTCATCTTGCCTCATCTTGTCTCATCTTGCCTCATCTTGCCTCATCTTGTCTCATGTTGCCTCATCTTGTCTCATGTTGCCTCATCTTGCCTCATCTTGTCTCGTCTTGCCTCATCTTGCCTCAACTTGCTTCATCTTGCCTCATCTTGTCTGATCTTGTCTCATCTTGTCTCATCTTGTCTCATCTTGCCTCATCTGGCCTCATCTTGTCTCATCTTGCCTCATCTGCCTCATCTTGTCTCATGTTGCCTCATCTTGTCTCATGTTGCCTCATGTTGCCTCATCTTGTCTCGTGCTGTCTCATCTTGCCTCATCTGGCCTCATCTTGTCTCATCTTGCCTCATCTTGTCTCATCTTGCCTCATCTTGCCTCATCTTGTCTCATCTTGTCTCATCTTGCCTCATCTTGTCTCATCTTACCTCGTCTTGTCTCATCTTGCCTCATCTTGCTTCATCTTAACTTGTCTTGTCTCATCTTGCCTCATCTTGCTTCATCTTGTCTCATCTTGCCTCATCTTGTCTCATCTTGCTTCATCTTGTCTCATCTTGCTTCATCTTGACTCATCTTGTCTTGTCTTGCGTCATCTTGTCTCATCTTACCTCATTTCAACTCATCTTGTCTCATCTTGTCTCATCTCGACTCATCTTGTCTCGTCGTGCGTCATCTTGTCTCATCTTACCTCATTTTAACTCATCTTGTCTCATCTTGCCTCATCTTGCCTCATCTTGTCTCGTCTTGCCCCATCTTGCCTCATCTTGTCTCATCGTGCTTCATCTTGCCTCATCTCTCCTCATATTGTCTCGTCTTCCTCATCTTGCCTCATCTTGTCTTGTCTTATCTCATCTTGCCCCGTCTTGTCTCATCTTGCCTCATCTTGTCTTGTCCTACTTCATCTGGTCTCATCTTGCCTCATCTTCTCTCGTCTTGTCTCATCTTGCCTCATCTTGTCTCGTCTTGCTTCATCTTGTCTCATCTTGCCTCATCTGCCTCATCTTGTCTCATGTTGCCTCATCTTGTCTCATGTTGCCTCATGTTGCCTCATCTTGTCTCGTGCTGTCTCATCTTGCCTCATCTGGCCTCATCTTGTCTCATCTTGCCTCATCTTGTCTCATCTTGCCTCATCTTGTCTCATCTTGTCTCATCTTGCCTCATCTTGTCTCATCTTACCTCATCTTGCTTCATCTTGTCTCATCTTGCTTCATCTTGACTCATCTTGTCTTGTCCTGCGTCATCTTGTCTCATCTTACTTCATTTCAACTCATCTTGTCTCATCTTGTCTCATCTTGTCTCATCTTGTCTCGTCTTGCGTCATCTTGTCTCATCTTACCTCATTTTAACTCATCTTGTCTCATCTTGCCTCATCTTGCCTCATCTTGTCTCGTCTTGCCCCATCTTGCCTCATCTTGTCTCATCTTGCTTCATCTTGCCTCATCTCTCCTCATATTGTCTCGTCTTCCTCATCTTGCCTCATCTTGTCTCATCTTATCTCATCTTGCCCCGTCTTGTCTCATCTTGCCTCATCTTGTCTTGTCTTGCGTCATCTGGTCTCATCTTGCCTCATCTTCTCTCGTCTTGTCTCATCTTGCCTCATCTTGTCTCGTCTTGCTTCATCTTGTCTCATCTTGCTTCATCTTGCCTCATCTCTCCTCATATTGTCTCATCTTACCTCGTCTAGCCTCATCTTGTCTCATCTTGCCTCATCTTGCCTCATCTTGTCTCGTCTTGCCTCATCTTGCCTCATCTTGTCTCATCTTGTACGTCTCGTCTTGTCTCGACTTGCCTCATCTTGCCTCATCTTGTCTCAACTTGCTTCATCTAGCCTCATCTTGTCTGATCTTGTCTGATCTTGTCTCATCTTGCCTCATCTGGCCTCATATTGTCTCATCTTGCCTCATCTTGTCTCATCTTGCCTCATCTTGCCTCATCTTGTCTCGTCTTATCTCATCTAACCTCGTCTTGTCTCATCTTGCCTCATCTTGTCTTGTCCTACTTCATCTGGTCTCATCTTGCCTCATCTAGTCTCGTCTTGTCTCATCTTGCCTCATCTTGTTTCGTCTTGCTTCATCTTGTCTCATCTTGCCAAACCTTGTATCATCTTGCCAAATCTTTCCTTATCTTACCTCATCTTGCCTCATCTTGTCTTATCTCGTCTCATCGTGTCTCATCCTGCATCATCTTGTCTCATCTTGCCTCATCTTGTCTCGTCTTGCCTCATCTTGCTTCATCTTGTCTCGTGTTGTCTCATCTTGCCTCGTCATGTCTCATCTTGCCTCATCTTGTCTCATCTTGCTTCATCTGGTCTCATCTTGCCTCATTTTGTCTTGTCTTGTCTCATCTTGCCTCATCTTGTCTCGTCTTGCTAAATCTTGTCTCATCTTGCCAAATCTTGTCTCATCTTGCCAAATCTTTCATCATCTTACCTCATCTTGCCAAATCTTTCCTCATCTTGCCTCATCTTGTCTCATCTTACCTAATCTTACCTCATCTTGCCTCATCTTGTCTCGTCTCACTTCACCTTGTCTCATCTTGCCACATCTTGTCTCATCTTGCCTCATCTTGCTTCATCTTGCCTCATCTCTCCTCATATTGTCTCGTCTTGCTTCATCTTGTCTCATCTTGCCTCATCTTGCCATCAGTGCATCCCATAAGGGGTCCAGTGCAACCTATAGGTGGTCCAGTGCATTCTATAGGGAGTCCAGTGCATGTTGAAGGGGGTCCAGTGCATCTTGCCGGGGGTCCAGTGAATCCTGTAGGGGGTCCAGTGTATCCCATAAGGGGTCCAGTGCAATCTATAGGGGGTCCAGTGCGCCCTATAGGAGGTGCAGTGCATCCTGTAGGGGGTCCAGTGCATCCCATAAGGGGTCCAGTGCAATCTATAGGTGGTCCATTGCGTCCTATAGGAGGTGCAGTTCATTTTGCTGGGTTTGCAAAGTGTCCAGTGCATCTTGTAGGGGCTCCATTGCATCTTGCCGGGGGTCCAGTGCATCCTGTGTGGGTCCAGTGCATCTTGTAGGGGGTCCAGTGCATCCTGTAGGGGGTCCAGTCCGTCCCATAAGGGGTATAGTGGAACCTATAGGGGGTCCACTGAGTCGTATATATAGGGGGTCAAGTGCATATTGTAGGGGATCCAGTGCAACCTGTAGGGGGCCCAGTGCATCCTGTAGGGGGTCCAGTGAATCCCATAAGGTGTCCAGTGCATCCAATAAGGGGTCCAGTGCAACCTAAAGGGGGTCTAGTGCGTCTTATAGGGGGTCAAATGCATCTCGTAGGGGATCCAGTGTAACCTGTAGGGAATCCAGTGCATCCCGTAGGGGGTCCAGTGCATCCTATAAGGGGTCCAGTGCAACCTTTAGGTGGTCCAGTGCATCTTATCGGGGATCCAGTGCACCCTGTAGTGGGTCCAGTGCATCTTGTAGGGGGTCCAGTGCATCTTTTAGGAGGTCCAGTGCATCTTGTAGGAGGTCCAGTGCATCTTGTAGGGGATCTAGTGCATCTAGCAGGGGGTCTAGTGCATCCCATAAGGGGTCCTGTTCAACCTATATGTGGTCCAGTGCGTTCTATAGGGGGTCCAGTGCATCTTGTAGGGGTTCAGTGCATCTTGTAGAGGGTCCAGTGCATCTCGTAGGGGTACCGTGCATCCTGTAGAGGGTCCAGTGCATCCTGTAGTGGGTCCAGTGCATCTTGTAGGGGGTCCAGTGCATCCGATGAGGGGTCCAATGTAAGCCATAGGTGGTCCAGTGCGTCCTATAGGGGGTGCAGTGCATCTTGCTTGGGATCTAGTGCATCCTGTAGTGGGTTCAGTGCATCTTGTAGGGGGTCCAGTGAATCCCATAAGGTGTCCAGTGCATCCAAAAGGGGGTGTAGTGCGTCTTATAGGGGGTCAAATGCTTCTTGTACGGGGTCCGGTGCATCCTGTAGTGGGTCCAGGCCATCCCATTAGGCATCCAGTGCAACCAATAGGGGGTCCACTGCGTCCTATATGGGGTCCAGTGCATGTCGTAGGGGGTCCAGAGCAACCTGTAGTGGGTCCAGTGCATCCTGTAGGGGGTCCAGTGCATCTTGTAGGGGGTCCAGTGCAATCCTGTAGGGTGTCCAGTGTGTCCTGTAGTGGGTCCAGTGCATCTTGTAGGGGATCCAGTTTATCCTGTAGGAGGTCCAGTGCATCTTTTAGGGGGTCCAGTGCATCTTCGCATGTGGGACATGTCCTATGTAAACAAACGCTCAACAATGGCGGCCAATTTTTGACCTTCGTATAATTGCTTATATCTCCTGCAAATTTTATTCAATCAAAGTCAGACGAGTACCAGAAGAAAGAACAGACTATAAGGGGTCCAGTGCATCTTGTAGGGGATCCAGTGCATCTAGTGGGGGTCCAGTGCATCCCATAAGGGGTTCTGTTCAACCTATATGTGGTCCAGTGCGTTTTATAGGGGGTCCAGTGCATCTCGTAGGGGTTCAGTGCATCTTGTAGAGGGTCCAGTGCATTTTGTAGGGGGTACAGTGCATCCTGTAGAGGGTCCAGTTCATCCTGTAGTGGGTCCAGTGCATCTTGTAGGGGGTCCAGTGCATCTGATGAGGGGTCCAGTGTAAGCCATAGTTGGTCCAGTGCGACCTATAGGGGGTGCAGTGCATCTTGCCGGGGGTCTAGTGCATCCTGTAGGGGGTCCAGTGCATCTTGTAGGGGGTCCAGTGAATCCCATAAGGTGTCCAGTGCATTTAAAAGGGGGTCTAGTGCGTCTTATAGGGGGTCAAATGCATCTCGTAGGGGGTCTAGTGCAATCTGTAGGGGATGCAGTGCATCCTGTAGGGGGTCCAGTGCATCCTGTAGTGGATCCAGTGCATCTTGTAGTGGGTCCAGTGCATCCTGTTGGGTCCAGGCCATCCCATAAGGGGTCCAGTGCAACCAATAGGGGGTCCACTGCGTCCTATAGGAGGTCCCGTGCATGTCGTAGGGGGTCCAGTGCAACCCGTAGTGGGTCCAGTGCATCCTGTAGGGGGCCCAGTGCATCCTATAAGAGGTCCAGTGCAACCTATAAGGGGCCCAGTGCATCCTGTATGGGGTTGAGTGCTTCCTGTTGGGGTCCAGTGCATCCTGCAGGTGTTACAGCGGATCCTTAGGGGGTCCAGGGCATCTTGTAGGGGGTCCAGTGCATCCCATAAGGGTCCCGTGCAACCTATAGGGGTTGCATTGCGTCATATTGGTGGTTCAGTGAATCCTTTAGGGGGTCCAGTGCAACCTGTAGCTGGCCCAGTGCATCCTATAAGAGGTACAGTGCATCCCATAAGGCGTCCAGGTGGTCCAGTGCGTTTTAAGGGGTCCAGTGCATCTTTCCGGGAGTCCAGTGCATCCTGTAGGGGGTCCAGTGCATCTTGTAGGGAGTCCAGTGCATCCCATAAGGGGTCCAGTGCATCCAATAAGGGGTCCAGTGCAACCTATAGGGGGTCCAGTGCGTTTTATAGGGGGTCCAGTGCATCTCGTAGAGGGTCCAGTTCATTTTGTAGGGGGTCCAATGCAATTCTGTAGGAGGTACAATGTATCCTGTAGGGCGTGCAGTGCATCTTGTAGGGGGTCTCACTGGAAAAAAAATGGAATTTCCTGGTACCCGAAATGTACAGGAAACCCCACATTTCCTGTACATGACGGTTCTCAGGAAATGTACAAATTTCGGTGACATTTCCTGTTTAAAGGACAGGGCTTATTTCGGATACAATCTCCTGTACTCACCGAAATTCCATGTGCCGGGTACATTTCATGGTTATGCAGGAAATGCCATGTTTCCTGTACATTTCATGCTGCACTGACATGCCATAGAACGTTTAGTTTAATTTACTGCAATTATTCGCTTTTGAACATACATAATTATGCAATCAAAAGTGCATATTAGTCAAAAAAACTACCATAAAGAAAAACAGAACTAAAGAAAATGTACCAAAAACTACCGTAAAGAAAAATTGAGCTAAAGTAAATGTACCAGGCACTCAGTTCAGCTTATAAATTTCACTAAATGATTGTCCTTGGTGGAATTCAACCCTCTTCTTGTGCTAGAGCACTCTTGCCCTGCTGAATTCTGCAGTCAATTCAGTCCAGCATGGTCTTGACCCGAGGCGAGTGCCAAGGAAGAGGGCGCTCTTTTTATGCTCACTTATCACCATTATAGTTGTCTGCCATGTGTGAGCATGTCAGAAGATGCTGGCATTGATTCCAAATCCTTATTGATGGAAAAGTTGCATTCCTGCAGATTGCAGAAAGGAATTTTCTGGATTTAGTGGCATAAATATGTTGTTGTTGAACATAACTTTGTCCAAAACACAGCATTTGTCTGATATATCTTGCATACATGCATGGCATCTATACATGGGAATTAAGCTTTAATTGCATTGTAGTCTTACCTGTTGAATTCCATCTTTTTCAGAACAATTCGTGATATTAAGCTCATCATCCATCCATAGTTGCATAGCCATACAATGTCATACAATAGTCCCATATGATTAATGCATGGGTCCATGCACTGTCCTCCTGCATGGGCAAGGAAGAGAGACATGTAGAGACATGCACAGCAGTGCTTACTCAGCTGACGCTGATCTATAGGTTGCAGCTTTGCCCACCTTCAACATTAGAAACAGTGAGGTGACATTTGGAGTACAGGGTGCACTTGTGGTGTAGTGTACATCAGCCACCTCCAGTGACCTGCAGACATAATGGAAACTAAAATATGTAAAAACTGCATGTACACACTTGGAATCGAACACAAAGTGGGAAACACTTTCTGACTGACAGACACATGCACATGCATACCTGTAGACTTGGCTTATCCAGACAGCAAGTTCATCCGCCTCACAATGTGGTGCGCAGTGTGGTAGGAGGACAATCTAGCTGTCTCTCCTTATTGCCACAAGCTTCAGGCACAAAAGACACTGCATGCAGACCATACAGTACAAATGGTGGACCAATGAAATGTCACATTTAAGGTAAGGCGGGGTAACTGGGAACGCAGGGTAACTTGGAACGAACCTTGTAACAGCGGAATGGGCATTTCTAGAAACACTTAGTTTGGTCGTTTCTGAAGGCAACCTGGTGCCCTTCCTGACCTGTGAGCAACCTGTAGTGGGTCCAGTGCATCCTGTAGGGGGTCCAGTGCATCTTGTAGGGGGTCCAGTGCAATCCTGTAGGGTGTCCAGTGCATCCTGTAGGGGGTCCAGTGCATCTTGTAGGGGGTTTAGTGCAATCCTGTATGGGGTCCAGTGTGTCCTGTAGTGGGTCCAGTGCATCTTGTAGGGGATCCAGTTTATTCTGTAGGAGGTCCAGTGCATCTTTTAGGGGGTCCAATGCATCTTGTAGGAGGTCCAGTGCATCTAGTAGGAGGTCCAGCGCATCCTATAAGGGGTCCGGTTCAACCTATAGATGGTATAGTGTGTCCTATAAGGGGTCCAGTGCATCTTGTAGGGGATCCAGTGCATCTAGTGGGGGGTCCAGTGCATCCCATAAGGGGTCCTGTTCAACCTATATGTGGTCCAGTGCGTTTTATAGGGGGTCCAGTGCATCTCGTAGGGGTTCAGTGCATCTTGTAGAGGGTCCAGTGCATTTTGTAGGGGGTACAGTGCATCCTGTAGAGGGTCCAGTTCATCCTGTAGTGGGTCCAGTGCATCTTGTAGGGGGTCCAGTGCATCCGATGAGGGGTCCAGTGTAAGCCATAGGTGGTCCAGTGCGTCCTATAGGGGGTGCAGTGCATCTTGCCGGGGGTCTAGTGCATCCTGTAGGGGGTCCAGTGCATCTTGTAGGGGGTCCAGTGAATCCCATAAGGTGTCCAGTGCATTTGAAAGGGGGTGTAGTGCATCTTATAGGGGGTCAAATGCATCTCGTAGGGGGTCCAGTGCAATCTGTAGGGGATGCAGTGCATCCTGTAGGGGGTCCAGTGCATCCCATAAAGGGTCCAGTGCAACTTTTAGGTAGTCCAGTGCGTCTTACTGGGGGTCCAGTGCATCCTGTAGTGGATCCAGGCCATCCCATAAGGGGTCCAGTGCAACCAATAGGGGGTCCACTGCGTCCTATAGGGGGTCCCATGCATGTCGTAGGGGGTCCAATGCATCCTGTAGTGGGTCCAGTGCATCCTGTAGGGTGTCCAGTGCATCCTGTAGGGGGTCCAGTGCATCCTGTAGGGGGCCCAGTGCATCCTATAAGAGGTCCAATGCAAACTATAAGGGGTCCAGTGCATCCTGTATGGGGTCCAGTGCATCCCATAAGGGGTCCCGTGCAACCTATAGGGGTTGCATTGCATCATACTGGTGGTTAAGTGAATCCTTTAGGGGGTCCAGTGCAACCTGTAGCTGGCCCAGTGCATCCTATAAGGCGTCCAGTGCAACCTATAGGTGGTCCAGTGCATTTTAAGGGGTCCAGTGCATCCTGTAGGGGGCCCAGTGCATCCTATAAGAGGTCCAATGCAAACTATAAGGGGTCCAGTGCATCCTGTATGGGGTCCAGTGCATCCCATAAGGGGTCCCGTGCAACCTATAGGGGTTGCATTGCATCATACTGGTGGTTAAGTGAATCCTTTAGGGGGTCCAGTGCAACCTGTAGCTGGCCCAGTGCATCCTATAAGGCGTCCAGTGCAACCTATAGGTGGTCCAGTGCATTTTAAGGGGTCCAGTGCATCTTTCTGGGGGTCCAGTGCATCCTGTAGGGGGTCCGGTGCATCTTGTAGGGAGTCCAGTGCATCCCATAAAGGGTCCAGTGCATTCAATAAGGAGTCCAGTGCAACCTATACGGAGTCCAGTGCATTTTATAGGGGGTCCAGTGCATCTCATAGAGGGTCCAGTTCATTTTATAGGGGGTCCAATGCAATTCTGTAGGGGGTACAGTGTATCCTGTACGGCCTGCAGTGCATCTTGTAGGGCCGGGTCCAGTGCATCCTTTAGGGGGTCTAGTGCATTTCTGTAGGGGGTCCAGTGCATCCTGTAGGGCGTGCAGTGCATCCTGTAGGGGGTCCAGTGGATCTTGTAGGGGTCCGGTGCAAACCTGTAGGGATTTAGTGCATCTTGTAGGGGATCCAGTGCATCCTGTAGGGGGTTCAGTGAATCTGTAGATGGTCCAGTGCATCCTGTAGGGGGTCCAGTGCATCTCATAAGGGGTCCAGTGCAACCTATAGGTGTTCCAGTGCATCCTATAGAGGGTCGAGTGCATCTTGCGGGGGGTCCAGTGCATCCTGTAGTGTGTCCAGTGCATCTTGTAGGGGGTCCAGTGCATCCCATAAGCTGTCCAGTGCATCCAATAAGGAGTCCAGTGCAACCTATAGGGGGTGCAGTGCATCTCGTAGGGGGTCCAGTGCAACCTGTAGGAGGCCCAGTGCATCCTGTAGAGGGTCCAGTGCAATCTATAGGGGGTCCAGTGCATTCTGTAGAGGGTACAGTGCATCCTGTAGGGGGTCCAGTGAATCTTGTAGGGAGTCCAGTGCATTCCATAAGGGGTCCAGTGCAATCTATAGGGGGTCCATTGCACCCTATAGGAGGTCCAGTACAGCCTGTAGATGGTCCAGTGCATGCATCCTTTAAGGGGTCCAGTGCATCCTGTAGGGGCCCAGTGCATCCCGTAAGGGGTCAAGTGCAACCTATAGGTGGTCCAGTGTGTCCTATAGGGAGTCCAGTGCATCTTGTAGGGGACCAGTTGCATCTTGAGGGGGTCCAGTGCATCCTGTAGGGGGGCCAGTGCGTCCTATAGGGGGTCTAGTGCATGTTGTAGAGGGTCCAGTGTATCTTGCCGGGGATCCAGTGAATCCTGTTGTAGGTCCAGTGCATCTTGTAGGGTGTCCAGTGCATCTTTTAGGGGATCCAGTGCATCCCATTAAGAGTCCAGTGCAATCTATAGGGGGTCCAGTGCGCCCTATAGGAGGTGCAGTGCATCCTGTAGGGGATCCAGTGCATCTTGTAGAGGGTCCAGTGCATCTCGTAGGGGGTCCAGTGCATCCTGTAGAGGGTCCAGTGCATCCTGTAGGCGGTCCAGTGCATCCCATAAGGGGTCCTGTGCAACCTTTAGGTGGTACTGTGTATCCTATAGGGGGTCCAGTGCATCTTGTAGGGGGTCCATTGCATCTTGCCGGGGGTCCAGTGCATCCTGTAATGGGTGCAGCGCATCTTGTAGGAGGTCCAGTGCATCCTGTAGGGTGTCCAGTCCATCCCATAAGGGGTATAGTGGAACCTATAGGGGGTCCACTGTGTCGTATAGGGGGTCCAGTGCATCCTGTAGGGGGTCCAGTCCATCCCATAAGGGGTATAGTGGAAACTATAAGGGGCCCACTGTGTCGTATAGTGGGTCAAGTGCATGTTGTAGGGGGTCCAGTGCATCCTGTAGGGGGTCCAGAGCATCCGGTAAGGGGTCTAGTGCATCTTGTAGGGGGTCCAGTGCAATCCTGCAGGGGTCCAGTGCATCCTGTAGGGGGTCCAGTTCATCTTGTAAGGGGTCCTGTGCAATCCTGTAGGGGATCCAGGGCATCTTGTAGGGGATCCAGTTGTATCCTGTAGGGGTCCAGTGAATCTTTTAGGGGGTCCAGTGCATCTTGTAGGAGGTCCAGTGCATCTTGTATGGGGTCCAGTGCACCTTATAGGAGGCCCGGTGCATCCAGTAGGGGGGGCCAGTGCATCCTGTAGGGGGTCCAGTGCATCCGATAAGGGGTCTAGTGCAACCTATAGGTTGTCCAGTTCGTCCTATAGGGGGTCCAGTGCATCCTGTAGTGGGTCCAGTGCATCTGGTAGGGGGTCCAGTGAATCCCATAAGGTGTCCAGTGCATCCAATAAGGGGTCCAGTGCAACCTATAGGGGGTCTAGTGCGTCTTATAGGGGGTCAAATGCATCTCGTAAGGGGTCCAGTGCAACCTGTAGGGGATCCAGTGCATCCTTTAGGGTGTCCAGTGCATCCTGTAGGGGGGCCAGTGCATCTTGTAGGGGGTCCAGTGCAATTCTGTAGGGAGTACAGTGCATCCTATAGGGGGTCCAGTGCATCTTGTAGTGGTCCAGTGCAATCCTGTAGGGTTTCAGTGCATCTTTTAGGGGATCCATTGTGTCCTGTTGGGGGTCCAGTGCATCTTGTAGGGGGTCCTGTGCAATAATGTAGGTGGTCCAGTGCATCTTGTAGGGGTCTAGTGCATGTTGTAGGGGGTCCAGTGCAACCTGTAGGGGGTCCAGTGCATCCTGTAGGGGGTCCTGTGCAATAATGTAGGTGGTCCAGTGCATCCTATAAGGGGTCCAGTGCAATCTATAGGGGGTCCATTGTGCCCTATAGGAGGTCCAGTGCATCTTGTAGAGGGTCCAGTGCATCATGCAGGGGGTCCAGTGCATCCAGTAGGGGGTCCAGTGCATACTGTATGGAGTCTAGTGCATTTTGTAGGGGGTCCAGTGCATCCGATAAGGGGTCCAGTGCAATCTATTGGTGGTCCAGTGCGTCCTATAGGGGGTCCAGTGCATCTTGTAGGGGGTCCAGTGCATCTTGCCGGGTGTCCAGTGCATCCTGTAGTGGGTCCAGTGCATCTTGTAGGGCGTGCAGTGCATCTTGTAGGAGGTCCAGTGCATCCCGTAAGGGGTCCAGTGCATCCGATAAGGGGTCCAGTGCAATGTATTGGTGGTCCAGTGCGTCCTATAGGGAGTCCAGTGCGCCCTATAGGAGGTCCAGTGCATCCTGTAGGGGGCCAGTGCATTCTGTAGGGGGTCCAGTGCATCCATGTGTCCAAGTGTAAAAGTTTGTATTTAGAAAAGTTGAGATGTAAAAGTATTCTAGTGTAGCATAAGATGGTTTGGTGTATTCATACATTTTTTGTGAATTGAACAGTTTTGAATTTTGTCCGTCATTAATTTAATATAAATCTCTGATGAAATATTGGTCATACCTCTCCTGCTGCCCAGTGTGTGTGTGTGTGTGTGTGTGTGTGTGTGTGTGTGTGTGTGTGTGGTGTGGTGTGTCCGTATGTGCATTTGTTATGCTGAATCCAAGTCATTCATACTTTCCCATGATGCTCAGTGTGTGTGTGTGTGTGTGTAAGTGAGCATGTGGTAGGTTTTGGATGTGTACTGAATGTACAGTGTGGTTTTTGTATGTGTTCCTCTCACGTCCGTCTTCCCTCCCTGTATAGACACACTGTGCTGTGCTGTTATCTGAAAGAGATGGACTAGGAAGAATAGTGAAGAAGATGCATGCATTTTTGAAAACAATAACTTCTTACAAACACTTTTAGCTACTCGGGGTGATTATGCCTTTGAATGGGTTGACTCGATATTCACCACGCACAAACTTGTCCCTAGAAGGATGTCCATTCAGAAAAGATTCTTATGCCAGCATTGGCAGTGTGTGGTCATGTGCACTTAGGGTACCCAAAATTAAAGTACAGGGTATATACAGTTCTAAGGCTCAAGAATACAAAGGAGATGACGTGACAGGTGCTAGAGAACTGGTTGTGTTCATATATGTGCATGCCTGTGTATGTACATGTATACAATACTTTTAAAAGATTAAAAAATTGAAAATAGAAAAATATGTTTATAGATACAAGATCATAAAGAAGTAAAAAATTTGGAAAACATTTTTGAGCATGCAACATATAAAAACTATTGGACATGTAAAAATTTTCAGATACATTTAGAGGTAGAACATATTTGTACATGCACATGCACAAATAAAAATTTGGATGAAAAAATTTGGCAAGATAAAATATTCTTAAAGATGCAACAATTAGAAATGGAAGAACATGTTTGAAGATATAAAAAATTGGAAAACTAAAAATTTAAGAACTTCTTAAAAATACAAAAATTGGAGATAAAACATTTCTAGCATAACAAAAATGTACAAGTAAAGCAATTTAGAGAAAGGAAAAATTGTAAATACACAATAGAGATACTCAAACATTTTGGGAATACAAAAAATGGACCTACAAAAAATTAGACATGTAAAAAGTCTTTAGAGACAAAAATTAAAAGTAGAACATGTTTGAAAATGCAAAACAGGAAAAATCTAAGAAATAAAATGTTTTATAAATACAAAAAGAACATTAAAGAATTTAGGGACAGTAAAACATATTTAAAGATATAATAAATTTGGAAAAGTAAAAATTTAACATAAATGTTTTTGAGAATATAATGAATTTAGAAGACAAAAACATATTTGAATATCAAAATGTTCTGAAGATACAAAAATTTAGGCTTAGGAAATGTTTTAAATACAAATAAGAGATACACATATTTTAGAAATACAAAGAATTTTAGACATACAAAAAATGGACATGCTAGAAGTTTTCAAAGATACAAAATTAAAGTAGAAAAATTGACAGCAAAAATTAGAGACATCTTTTACAAATAAATTGTGACCTTACTTTAACTTAATCCATGTGAAGAACCAAACCTCATATTAGGCCACTTCCTGTAATTTTGGGCCACCTGGCAAAAATGCATCATTTTGAGCCATTTTTTATTTTGAGGCCATCTGACGAAATGTGGCCTCATTATAACCTCATCCATGTGAAGAACTAGACCTCATTTTGGGCCACCATTTTCATTTTTGGGCCAATTAACAAAATTTAATCGCATTTTAACCTCATCCATGTGATGAACTAGACCTCATTTTGGGCCACCACCTTCATTTTTGGGCCACTTGGCAAAATACAATCGCATTTTATCCTCATTCATGTGAAGAACCAAATCTCATTTTAGCTCACTTTCTGCATTTTTAGGCTTCCTTTTTGCTGCAAATAACTTCTTGTTTGCTGCAGATGAATTCCTGTATTCCTGCAAACCACTTCTTTTTGATGCAAATAACTTATTGTTTGCTGCAAACAACTTCCTGCTCGTTGTAAACAGCTTCCTGTTTTCTGCAAACGACTTCCTGTTTGCTACAAACGACTTCCTGTTAGCTGCAAACGACTTTTTGTATTGCTGCAAGCCACTTCCTTTTTGCTGCAAATAACTTCTTGTTTGCTGCAAACGAATTCCTGTATTGCCGCAAACCACTTTCTTGTTGATGCAAATAACTTCTTGTTTACTGCAAAAAATTCTTGTATTGCTGCAAACCACTTCCGTTCTGATGCAAATAACTCCTTGTTTGCTGCAAAAGATTTCCTGTTTGCTGCAAACGACTTCCTGTTTGCTGCAAACGACTTCCTGTTTGCTGCAAACGACTTCCTGTTTGCTGCAAACGACTTCCTGTTTGCTGCAAACGACTTCCTGTTTGCTGCAAACGACTTCCTGTTTGCTGCAAACGACTTCCTGTTTGCTGCAAACGACTTCCTGTTTGCTGCAAACGACTTCCTGTTTGCTGCAAACGACTTCCTGTTTGCTGCAAACGACTTCCTGTTTGCTGCAAACGACTTCCTGTTTGCTGCAAACGACTTTCTGTTTGCTGCAAACAACTTCCTGTTGGCTGCAAATAACTTTCTGTTGGCTGCAAACGACTTCCTGTTGGCTGCAAAAAACTTTCTGTTTGCTGCAAACAATTTCCTGTATTGCTGCAACCGACTTTCTTTTTGCTTAAAACAACTTCTTGTTTGTTGTAAAGGACTCACTGTTGGATGCGAACGACTTTCTGTATTGCTGCAAACCACTTCCTTTTTGCTGCAAATAAATTCTTGTTTGCTGCAAAAAACTTTCTGCTTGCTGCAAACGACTTCCTGTTTGCTGAAAATGACTTTCTGCTTGCTAAAAACGACTTTCTGTTTGCTGCAAACGACTTCTTGTTTGCTGTAAACGACTTCTTGTTTGCTGAAAACGACTTCCTGTTTGCTGCAAACGACTTTCTGTTTGCTGCAAACGACTTTCTGTTTGCGGCAAACGACTTCCTGTTTGCTGCAAACGACTTCCTGTTTGCTGCAAACGACTTTCTGTTTGCTGCAAACGACTTCCTGTTTGCTGCAAACGACTTCCTGTTTGCTGAAAGCGACTTCCTGTTTGCTGCAAACGACTTTCTGTTGGCTGCAAACGACTTTCTGTTGGCTGCAAACAACTTCCTGTTGGCTGTAAACGACTACCTGTAATGCTGCAAGCCACTTTCTCTTTACTGCTAATAAATTCTTGTTTGCTGTAAGCGACTTTCTGTTTGCTGCAAACAACTTTCCGTTGGCTGCAAATGATTTTCTGTAATGCTGCAAGCTGCTTTCTTTTTGCTGCAAATAAATTTTTGTTGCTGCAAACGACTTCCTGTTGGTTGCAAACCACTTCCTGTAATGCTACAAACCACTTTCTTTTTGATGCAAATAACATGTTTGCTGCAAACGATTTTCTGTTGTCTGCAAACGACTTTCTGTTGGCTGCAAGCGACTACTCCTATGGCTGCAATTGACTTTCTTTGGCAGCAAATGACTTCCTTCTGCTGCAAACGCTTTCCTATTTGCTCCATACAGCTTCTTGTATTGCTGCAAACAACTTTTGGTCTGTTGCAAAGACTCACTATTGGCTGCAAACAACTTCCTGAAATTCTGCAAATCATTTTCTGTTTTGCTGCAACTGACTCATTGTTAGATGCTAGCACCTTTCTGTTTGCTGTAACCACCATTCTGTTTGTTGCAAAAACTTCTTGTTCACTGCAAATGACTTCCTGTTTGCTGTAACCACCATTCTGTTTGTTGCAAACAACTTCTTGTTCACTGCAAATGACTTCCTGTTTGTTTTTGCAAATACCTTTGCTGCAGACGACTTCCTGTTTGCAGCAAAAGACTTCCTGCTCTATGCCAACAACTTACTGTTGTATGCCAACAGCTTACTGTTTGCTGCAAACAACTTCCTGCTTGCAGCAAACCACTTCCTGCTTGCAGCAAACGACTTCCTGCTTGCAGCAAACGACTTTCTGCTTGCAGCAAACGACTTCTTGCTTGCAGCAAACGACTTCCTGCTTGCAGCAAACGACTTTCTGCTTGCAGCAAACGACTTCTTGCTTGCAGCAAACGACTTCCTGCTTGCAGCAAACGACTTCCTGCTTGCAGCAAACGACATTCTGCTTGCAGCAAACGACTTTCTGCTTGCAGCAAACGACTTTCTGCTTGCAGCAAACGACTTCCTGCTTGCAGCAAATGACGTTTTGCTGCAGCAAACAACTTCTTGCTTGCGGCAAACGACGTTTTGCTGCAGCAAACGACTTTTTGCTTGCGGCAAACAACATCCTGCTTGCAGCAAACGACATCCTGCTTGCAGCAAACGACATCCTGCTTGCAGCAAACGACATCCTGCTTGCAGCAAACGACTTCCTGCTTGCAGCATACGACTTCCTGATTTATATCAATCCTAAGTGCTACAAACAATTCTTGTTTGCGGCAAACAATTCTTGTTTGCTGCAAACAACTTTCTGCTTGCTTTAAGGAATTCCTGTTTGCTGCAAACCTCTTTCTGCTTATTAAAAACTACTTCCTGTTGGCTGCAAAAGAATTTTGTCCATTACCCTCTTCCTGTTCGCTTGAAACAAATTTGTGTTGCTGCAAAAACTTATTTGTTTGCTGAGAAAAACTTCATGTCTGCTGCAAATCACTTTCTATTCGCTGGAAATAACTTACTGCTTGCTGCAAAAAAATACCTACATTGCTGCAAGCAACTTTCTCTTTTATGCAAATAAGTTTGCTGCAAACAACTTTCTGTCTGCTGCAAACGACTTCCCGTCTGCTGCAAACAACTTCTCGTCTGCTGCAAACGACTTCCCGTCTGCTGCAAACGACTTCTCGTCTGCTGCAAACGACTTCCCGCCTGCTGCAACCGACTTCCCGTCTGCTGCAAACGACTTCCCGTCTGCTGCAAACGACTTCCCGTCTGCTGCAAAAGACTTCCCGTCTGCTGCAAACGACTTCCCGTCTGCTGCAAACGACTTCCCGTCTGCTGCAAACGACTTCCCGTCTGCTGCAAACGACTTCCCGTCTGCTGCAAACGACTTCCCGTCTGCTGCAAACGACTTCCCGTCTGCTGCAAACGACTTCCCGTCTGCTGCAAACGACTTCCCGTCTGCTGCAAACGACTTCCCGTCTGCTGCAAACGACTTCCCGTCTGCTGCAAACGACTTCCCGTCTGCTGCAAACGACTTCCCGTCTGCTGCAAACGACTTCCCGTCTGCTGCAAACGACTTTTCATTTGCTGCAAACGACTTCTTGTCTGCTGCAAACGACTTCCTGTTTGCTGCAAACCACTTTCTGTTTGTAGAAAATTACTTCTTGTCTGCCGGATACGACTTTCTGTTTGTTGAAAATCACTTCTTGTCTGCCGGATACGACTTTCTGTTTGTTGAAAATCACTTCTTGTCTGCCAGATACGACTTTCTGTTTGCTGCAATCCACTTACTGATTGCTGCAATCAAATTCTTGTTTGTTGCAAACAACTTCATGTTCGCTGCAAACGACTTCCTGTTCGCTGCAAACGACTTCCTGTTCGCTGCAAACGACTTCCTGTTCGCTGCAAACGACTTTCTGTTCGCTGCAAACGACTTCCTGTTCGCTGCAAACGACTTCCTGTTCGCTGCAAACGAGTTCCTGTTCGCTGCAAACGACTTTCTGTTCGCTGCAAACGACTTCCTGTTCGCTGCAAATGACTTCCTGTTCACTGCAAACGACTTCCTGTTTGCTGCAAAAAAACTTCCTTTTTGCTGCAAACAACTTCCTGTGATGCTGCAAACAACTTCTTGTTTGTTGCAAGCGACTCACCCTAACCACTTTCCTTTTGCTGCAAACAACTTCTTGTTTGTTGCAAGCGACTCACTCTAACCACTTTTTTTTGCTGCAAATGACTTCTTGTTTTCTGCAAACGACTTAATTCTGCTGCAACGCTTCTCTGTTTGCCCCATACAACTACATAACTCTAACCCTAACCCTAACCCTAACCCTAACCCTAACCCTAACCCTAATAACCCTAAACCTAATAACCCTAACCCTAATAACCCTAATCCTAACCCTAACTCTAATAACCCTAACCCTAATAACCCTTAGGGTTAGGGTTCTATCTTCAGCGCGGAAGGCGTGCGTTGTAGACTTGTCTTAGGGTTAGGGTTAGGGTTAGGGTTAGGGTTAGGGTTAGGGTTAGGGTTAGGGTTAGGGTTAGGGTTAGGGTTAGGGTTAGGGTTAGGGTTAGGGTTAGGGTTAGGGTTAGGGTTAGGGTTAGGGTTAGGGTTAGGGTTAGGGTTAGGGTTAGGGTTAGGGTTAGGGTTAGGGTTAGGGTTAGGGTTAGGGTTAGGGTTAG